>RXPK01000257.1:6432631-6599717 GCA_004143645.1 Protaetia brevitarsis
GTAAACAAGTGACTCATGTATGTACGAGCGGTTTAAAGACTAAATATATGCAAGTTCGAAGGAAATACGTTAGTATTTATATTTAAGTAGATAAGTATTCCCGATAAGAACTTAATGTATTTTTTATTTTAAAATGTCTTCTATAATTTATCTACATTAAATTGGATGGAGCACCGGATTTGGGATGAATTGGAATAATTTAGCTTTTCATAAATAAAATGTCTTTCTGTGCTATCCTGCTAGATAGCTACTTTTTGCTTTTGAACTTGATCATATTTGGCATTGGAATTACCTACCCACATCGGTAAATTTGATGATGAACATAATCTGGGCATTTGCGTAAATTCTCAATATTTAAATTTTGATTACTCTGTGTATACATCACACAAAACCATTCTATCCTACGAGTAATGAATTATCTTGGATAGTTTTTCGGAGAGAAGTTAAAACCGCAAATATCATGCATGTTAAATATAATGTACGTTATTTATAGATATATATATACCCTTTATTATAACGAAAATTACACCTAACAATATCCCAATTATAATCAGAATAATCTTTGTTAAAATTACCGCAATTATTCCAAGTAATCAAGCAGGTCTTTAATAGTCTTCCGGGAAGAAGCAACCATGTGATTAGTAAACCTAAATGTACGCGTCGGAAGAGTTTTTTTTTTTTTTACAAACCAAAAAATAACGAGAGTCCGAACGCATTTAAACACACGTAATATCTAAATATAAATCACGACCGTTTAGGTGGTGCCTAGCCGGGAAAAGCACGCACAAAACAAAAAGAATAAATGGAATTCTGAGTCACTAAATCATCTATCAGCGTATCAAGTTCAGGAACGCAAAATCTACTGTCATGTAAATGGTTCCCATGTATGTATACTACGAACCGCACATGTGGACTTGCGAAGTACATAATCGTTTATTTCTATATAAAACGCTTGAACCTCGACATTGGATGTTGATATATTAAAATATATTTCATGGCTTCCATAGCACAATACATTCCGGACATAATTTGATACTTAGTCAACATCATATTTTCATTAAACAATTAATTGCAATCTTAGATGTATACACATATATTATAAAATACATAGGAAAAAGACAAATCCCGATTGGTGACCTCTGTGACTTAAGGAAGGCGTTTGACTGCGTCCAATGCAGTCTCCTGCTAAATAAATTAGAAAGATTTGGAGTACGCGGAGTAGCTTTACAATGGTTTACATCATATCTATCTGATTGCTAGGATCTCTATATCGAGTTGTACTGGAAAACAAAATGTAACAATGTTACCAATTGCAATATGGGGTACTGCAGGGTGCTGTTTTATCACCATTATTGTTTTGAATTTTTATTAACGATATTAATATGTTCATAGAACACTTCTTTTTAATTATCTATGCCGACGTTACCACTGCCCTCCTGAGTTGAACACCGAAAAATATTCAAAATGAAATGAACAATTTGCTCAACTTATTGCATGAATCGTTCGTCGGAAATAAACTTTTACTAAATACAACAAAAACATGTACTACCTTTTTATGCAGCCACATCAACTTTTACAGAAAATCTTCAGCTACATTAAGTAGGTTCAACAATTGGACAAACAACTTCAATTAAAATTAATTAATCAAAACTGAGGTTCATTCCATTTAATTACGGTTACTTTTCGTCGAAAAGCATGTACTTAAAAAGAAAATAGTCTTCCGGCAAAACAGCAGCCTACTTTCAATTAAAATAAGCACTTTTCTGAGAAAAGGTATTCTTTTCGTTGAACATGATAAAAACCAAAAATTATAAAACTTTTCATTTAATGCAATCCCTTTTCTCAGTGCAGCATAGTAATTATCTTCACTATTTACTTTAAACTTGAAAGAGACAATAAATTGTCGAAATGTCGTTAAGTTAATGATTTGAAAATTGTCTTTCATTTTAAAGCCATAAATCCACAAACTTGCTATCATAGAATTAGAATATAATTGACTAACTAAGAAATTTCAAGCAAATAATCTTTAAATTAAGGCATTTAATATATACTGAGATTATTTTGTATATCAAAAGTGGAGTGGCTGTTGGTATACAATTGCCTCTGAAAAAAAATTATTTCAAAATTTCGTTCCCATTTAGAAATTTGTTTAAAAAATGAGGTATTCTTACAATTATCGATTTATATATACTAGAAAAGGGCTGCTTATATTCATAAACACAGGCATGAGTTATTTTTAGTAATTATTGTCATGATTACGGTATAGAAATATAGACATCCATATACCTATACATACTCTTACTTTAACTCATAAGAGTGTACTCTGTATGGGTATCAAAGTATATAATAAATTGCCGAATAAACTGAAAGAAAAATGTAACTTTAAAATAAACTTGAAAGAATATCTCCAACATAGACCATACTACACCATAAAGGTATTTTAGAAGGTACTCTAACTCATTGTGATTAGTCGAAAATGTGAAATTATTTTTTTTTCTTTTATGTATTTGGTTATTTGTATTGTATGAATTATTTCCTATTTTGATTTCTTCTTGTATTTGACATATCCCTTTTTTTGTATATTTCATTTATGCTGGGAAATATATTTACTATTGTTAAATTTGGACATAAATATATTTTTATTCATATAAAATATTTCTTGATTCATTCATCATAGAGAAAAATGTGTATTGAAATAAGGGCACCATTTGGTAAGGGGTAATTTTTCATAACTTACATATATATATATTTGGTTTTAAAAGACATGTAAATCTATATTAACGTATTTGTCACTATGATTACATGTTAAATATCTTATATTTAACGAACTCTATGAACAGCTAACAATTTAACAGTAATTCAGACCACTAAGGAATATGAAATATTTATTTATAAATACGTACTACCTCACTAACTTTATACATATCATGCCGTAACCTATATTTTAATTTTTTAGCAGCATTACTAAAAGATTCCCACCATGCGACCGACTTATCTCTAACATTCGTTGCTGCTTTTGATTGTAATAATTAGGAGTAATTTTTCAAAATTGTGACATATGTTCGGTAAGAGCGCTCGAACCTCGTCCTCTAATAGCTTAATTGGTAAAGCGTCCGCCCGGCAAGCGGGAGAATATAGATTCGAATCCTGCGTGAGGAGAAAAATTTTTCTTGGGAAAAATTACTCTTAATTATTACAATCAAAAGAAAAAATACATTAATTTGTTACATTATTTTATATTGGTGAATGTTTATCATTAATAGCGTTCATTTGTTAGATAGGCGTCTTTCCTTACGTCAGTATTTCTATAAGTATACCAAAAATTTCAATAATTTTAAATGATATTTCAACGCGAGAAAACTTACGCGGATGTTTATTGAAATATCGAATCGAAATCAAAACAATCTCTAATGAACATGAAAATACCGAGTTCCACGGTTTATTTAAACGAAAAAAATAAGCATTTCTGCAGAAATTTATTTACTCTGCTAGAATGACGTTTTAATAAAGTGAATAATGATGTTCGTTCGTTTATCTTAATACGTATTTTCTGCCCAGAAGCTTAAAGCTTAACATCACAATAATTACGTCTAAGAAATCTATAACTTTCGTTCTGGTTCCTTGGTTTATTTATAAATTCATTCATCATTTGTCGCGCGCGATCGTTTCCCAGGTAAATTTCAGCCGAAAGAGATTATATACAATATAAATTTTCTCTTGGAGGTATGTGATAAACATTACCTTCCAAAATTCTAAAAATAGTCGATTATAAACGTGACTCATTTCAAAACTTTGCCTCATGATTTTCCCGAAAAAAGAAAACAATCAAGGCTTTTTAGATATGATCTCTTGGTTGTTAAATCTTAAACGTAAATTACCTTATTTACCGCTCCAGCTAATAAGATCTCTTCGAAGACTTCGATGTGAAATATAAATCGCTTTGTTCGAGAAAAGATAGCAGGACGACACATTTTACCAGCAAATTATTATACTAATTGAAATTATATCAGTAACCAACGCTGACTAGATACCAGGTCCAGGCATTGAGTGGGAAGCATCCCGAGAACACCGGTCGCAACGACGGATACACATACCATCTATACGCATCAATATCCCGTGCGCACTCCTGGAGTACCCCGATACGCTACCTTCTCCGAAACATTGTAAAATTATAAAGTATTTATTACATAATTTATAATATAATAATTTTTCTTTATTTATTAATTTTCCCCTACCGAGGTTTTTTGGTGTTACAGACACAAAATTTATATATAATTATTACCCTTGAATAGTAGAAATGCTTAGATTAAACAGGTAAGTATTATCAGTTCAATATACTTATATTTTGGAAGCAAATAATGGCAATACTTCAAATAATACTTTTTTATACATCTATCAAATGTACATAAATTATTAAGGCATCAATGAGATAGTGTCCAGTTGAGAAAATCTATTTACAGAAATCTAAAATAATTATTTTTGTGGTGAAAATATTATATGTTCATAATGATTTTAGCATATTGATTGCATTTGAACTAAAAAAAATGTTTCATCTAACCAATTCACGGGTTTGGAAAACTGAACAAATTTCATTCTCAATATAAATATCTTCTTGCTTATATAGGAAGTTATGTTATATTCAATGTGATACATTTATATTCAAATTGAGTAATTATTTTTTTGTGTGTAGTGGAAATGTTGGAATTAGATATACTGTTTGACCAAAAGTACTATTGCATACATTTGAATGTATCCTAGTAAACAATGTTGTTTAATTAATTTGTATTGACAGTTGACAATAAATACTGTCTCAATATAATAATACTGTAGTAAACAAATAGCCAAAACCAAGTTTTTAAATTTGCCACGTGATCACTCTTAAAATCGACTAACACGCCACATGCGACTCAAATTTTAATTTATGATCCATGCTTTTAGCATTACTGATCCAGTAGCAAATCCAACCTTATGCACTTTGAGGAAACAAGAAGTTTTAGAGAATTGTTCATATCATCTTTAGAAGAAAAGAAATTGGCTTTCTGTCTGCGTGGATTTATTTATTTCAAAGTATTCAATCAAGACCTTTCGAGAATTTTTTTTCCTCACACATAAGATCTCATCCAATGAGAAATCCCACATCATCAACATTCATAAACACTTATAAATCATTAATAGTTAATAATTTAATCAAAGCACGTAGTATAGAAAGCAACAGTTCCTTTAGAAAATGTAACAAAAATGGAATCCCATGCCACTGTTTTTGATACTACGTTTTCTAGAAAATTCAACAACGGCAGAAGAAGCATTTTGGAAAAATGATTATATATTTTCGTGATATTTGTAACACTAATGTTAGACAAGGTCATGTGTTTTCATAAGCATAAGGGAATCTGTTGATTTTAATATTTTCCGGGGAAAATGAATAATTTACATTCTGAATAGATTACAATGCACTTGTGTGTACTTAATGTATATGTAAATTAATGTAAAAGTTAACAGATCATCCCGCATGTTACACAAATCCATTCTATATCATGTGTTCGCCATTGAATAGATAAACAATGAACAGTTATTAGCGCGTTTTTCATGCAGCTGTGTTAAAAATCGCTTTACTATCGTTACAACAACTCAATTGTGCCGTCATTCTTACGTATACTTCTACGGGAATCACAAATTTCCTATTGCGTCAGCTCATTTTAGTTCATATATACACGGAATTATCCACATTTTATGAAATAGACGCTTGAGGCCTATTTTGAATATTTCTTTAACCGGTTATTATTATCGTCGTAAGCATTTTACGGTATTCGTGTAAACATTCCTATTGTTTTACTTATTATCATCTTTAAGAGTATTTTTCTAAAGGATGATTAAGAGTGGAAAATAAAAATAATGGAAACATAGAACTATATACCGAAAGCGAAGAACAACTTATTTTAAGTAAACCATCCGGTATACTTTTTTATTTTCCACCAGAATACACTAACACCATTTTCAAGTTATCCCTGTACCATTTGATGGCGTTTTGATCCCACTCATTTTTATGGTTACGTATTGTGGTAAATTCTTTCACAAGGCTGATTTTTAGGTTCTCACTGTACTAGTTATACACCTATATGCATGCTAATGTTTGCACTTTAGAGAGGTTAATTCTCGCAGCGGCCAAATTAGTTCTTTTGCTTTAAACTATAGCATAATTTATTATTAGATTGTTACAGCTGCATCTCTCCTTATCTTGATCATAAGATAATGTCACAAGGTATTCGAAATCAAAAATTTTTAACATTAGGCGTCCCTCAGGGACCGATTTTGGGCCCGTTGTTTTTTTATAGTATACGTAAACAATTTACAATGTAACATCGAGAGTCTTAAAGATATGTGTACATCCATTACTATACCCGGCAGAGACTATTGTGATGTGAACTTTCGGCAGCTGGTAATGAGTGCACATCGATGATTTCCACGTGGACAAAATCTAATGTTCTTTCAGAAATAAGTCAAAATCGAAAAAGTCTTTGATCCGTACAAAAGAGCAGATCCTTCTATATTAATAACCACCAATAATGCTTCAATACCCGAATGTCTTCATAGTAATTTTTTGGGAATAACGGTTGACAAACGCGTATCATTAAATTAGTGATTTATGTAGAAAAAAATAAATTCTTTAACATATACTTTAAGAATCTTAAAACAAACTGTCGACATAGCTCCTCTTTTTTTAAAGCTTCTTTTCTTGACCATCTATATGTATTTTAATTTCTTCTTTTTCTTGGTTTTTAGATCAAAATGAGAAGATTCGCTTTATTTTCAAAGCTTTTTCAAGTATAAAAATATAAAATACATATAATATAATTTACACTATTTACATTTTATATTTTTATACTTGAAAAAGCTTTGAAAATAAAGCGAAACGCAGTACTTATTAATGTTGATCTTCATATTTTGACCTAAAAACCAAAAAAAAAAGGAGAAATTAAAATACATAGCTGCTCTGTTGATGTTTTATAAGCCCTTCATAGAATCCATATTAAGGTACGGTATTCTGATATGGTGACGCTCTACTCATTTAAAGAGACTGTTTATCTTGCAAAAAAGGATCATACGCATGGTTTGTTGTTTGAAATCTCAGGACTCTTGTAAGCCATATTGCATTAAACACAAAGTTCCTACTTTTCCAGCATTGTATCATGTATCTTTGAGTGTGCTATGCTCACCAAGTTGACGAACCACATTCACTACCAACGGTGACTATATAATACAACTTGCAACAACTTTTTGTAATTCACTGCGCATCCCAGTTCATAATAATCAACTCTTTGAAAAGTCGCCGTGCTCCAATTGTATAAAAATCTTTAATAAGTTACCACTGCATTTACTAGGAAAAGAAAATCCAATTGCAAAACCATAAAATGGATGAGCAAAATATAGATGGGAGAACGGGGCTCAAATAGCTAGACCTTAAGTTCTAAAATATACTCTAAATTATAATTTTTCTCGATGGCAAAGATAGATTTCTTACATCGGTTTCCTTGGTTATGTAATTAAAAGTAACAACGTGTCTATGCATATAAGTAAGAAACTACAGCTTAGTTACGTATGTCTAGTCACGTATTAAAATATACCGTCATTCTAGTATTTGTTGATATATCTATTCGTTCCGAATAACTCAAGTTCTAAATGTAATACCAGACACCAATTGCTATACATTCTTTCTAAATACATATATAAACATTCAACAAAGGTGAGGCATTTTGCAAAAATGCTGATTTGTCATCTATTATCGTCCTTCAGTGTGTAAAAGTGTAAATCAGATCATATTAAGAACACTTACAACTTGTTAATTTACGTTATCAAATCTATATAACTGCTCACTTTCGTAAAGTTGACTAATAATAACTATAATTGTAATCCCATTAAAATTACATTAAGTGCATACAGGTTACCAAAATAATTTGTTTTTTTCCTGAATAGAGAGGTAAATACTTAATTGTTTTTAAATATTATTAGTACAGTGCGCCTGGAATGTCCTTATTTTTAGGAGACAATAATATTCCCACATTAGTTTATCAGATTATGCCGTTATTTATTTTTAAAAAGAATTAATATGACGGTTAAGAAATAGAAAGAGATGGTATTCCCTTCCCATTGTACAGATGACGTCACCTTAAACTTCATAAAATCTTTTTCAGGTTTGCCAATCTAATAACAGACTTGGTTTGCTTGATTCTGGTAACAATTAGTGGTATTTCCTCGCCCTCTAAAACAGAACCGAGATTCAATCGATTCAGTCCAATGATAGTCATCAGCAAGGACCTGCACAAATACAAACAATTATTCTTCAATTAATTCAGTTCTGACGCGATTAAGTGAAAAGCATTCATTCGCATGTACCACACCAGGAGAATTCTTCTGTTACTAGAATACTTTCTGATTTCTGATTTACCCGGAAATTGATTAAGCTACCGTAGATGCTATGCAAATGACAGTTTTAGGTCCTTCACATAACACCACAGCGCCCTTCTTTGCGAAAGTATTTGCTTCATCATTTGAAGTCTTTTGATTGGTTTTCGTATAACCTTGTTTCGGAAATCGTCATTGCAACAGTTGTTTTTTTTTTGATCATTCGCTTATATATAACAGAGGGTATTTTCAAATTTGCCTCTTGCATATATGGCAACGTCATCAGCACATCCTTGACGAGGTATGCCTAAATCAGTTAGCCCACATAATAGTTCGTCTACTATTAGACCCTACATAATGCTCTGTGGGCATCCTCTGGTCGTGCTAACCGAGATGATCTTATGTCCACCTCCACCTCCACCGACCTAGTAAACTGCAGCTGCGACATCAATTTGGTCATGCCGTCTACCCCCCTGTTAATCCAAATTGGCCTTCCTATTCTTGCATATGCTGATGATATCAAGATCTTCATTGAAATTTCTTGTCTTGGTGATGTGAGTAAGCTTCAAAGTGCTTAGAATGCAGTTGTTAATTGGTGTGATGCTTTCAAACTGAAACTGAACATTGATAAATGTGTGAATACCTACACTCGTTCACCTTCGCCCTACGTATCGTCCTACCAAGTCAAGGGTTAGTACTTTATCTCGTAAATTTGAATTTAAGGATCTTTGTGTAGTCCTTGATACCACGCTTTCCTTCAAATTGCACATTAGCTATACAGGGTGTACTCAAATAAAAAAGTAAATTTTGCTTGGGTGTTAACTACACGACATATAAAGCACAAACCCACCGAAATCGGATTGCATCATTAAAGAATAAAAAAAAGTAAAATTTAGAGCCAAAAATTCTTTAGTCCGGGCCTGATGCAAGGAAACGTCATGTTAAGTACCCGCTAAACGTGATATTATGTATAAATACATTGCACTCATTTAGTATTATTCTTAATGGTATGCCGTAAGTTCATTTAACGTCATTCTGAATAAATAAAGGCCCTTGAAAAATAGCAAAACCGAGGCAATTTAAATTTCTTCTTTTTATAAAATAAACATTCCTTTTTTGTTAAGAAGCATTCTTACGTAAGTCTACACAGTAATTATTTTTAATATCCTGATAAGACGTTCGAGTTTCACCGGATAATGCGACTTCAGTAGTTACAAAAAACGTAAATATTTTTCTTTTGCTTTGTCGAATCCAGAGTTAGTTGTTAATAAACGGTACCACATGAATCTGAGTTATTTCTTTTGGATTTATTTAATCGTATTATAACGCAAAATGAATTGAATTACACAAAAATACAGAAAATTTGGAAACACACCTTTTACCGATGCATCAAGCTTCGATTTTCTTTATATGAAATCATGCTAGTCCTAAAAGGGATCGTTTTTTCGAGACGAGAAGAATTTAAATAAAATGTTCGAAGTGGCTTAAATTAATTAAATATTTTTATAAAATATTTTTTTTTTTTCGTTAATGCTTACAGATAGACCCCCTGTGCATTAAAACTTTTTGATTGCATATGATTACAGCTGCTACATATTATTATATTTACCTCTATATCTGATACACCCTGTATATGTTCTGAAGCCATAAAATCTCTCGGTTTCATTATGCGTGTCTCCAAATACTTTAAAGATATCTATGTATTAAAATCATTATACTTTGCATATGTAGTAAGCAAACTGGAATATGCTGTTTTGACTTGGAACCCTTTATATGCATGTGACCTCCTGAGTCTAGACAGTATCCACCGAAAATTTTTGAAATTTCTTTCTTTTCAATCCAGCTTCTGGAATATAATCCAACTCCAAACTACTTCGGCTTATCAGAATCATGTGAGGAAGGATTTCGTCCTGCCCTTTCTGAAGTAAGACTGAAAGAATCCCGTCTACTCCCGGTGTCTCTAGATGGAGGACAGCTATTTCTTCTTCACTTTCAGTGAAGCTTCCACCTGGCTTACTCAGTGCCATTCCTGTATCAAATCTGCCCTTCGCCATTACTTTGTGAAGATTGCTACTTAGATTGGCTCTATTCCGAACTTACAAGGGAACCTCGCGAACTGTAAATCGCAGATCTTGATGAAACTTTGTCAGTTTGTAGACTCCATGGAGTGTTACTCAAGGACGCTTTTCATTGCTGCGGAACTTCAACTTTAGGGGGTGCAATTCACCCTTGAAATTTGGCCCAAATTGGTTTTTTTTTTCTGATACTTTTAAACGGGTAAGAGATAGAAAAAAGTTTCAAATGGCGGACTTGTACCGTTAAATTCAACCCTTTCGATTTAGTATAAGATATTTTAATAACAAGGTGTTCCAATAAACGTGGAATGACGTATGTTGTGCTTATTTTATTGAATTTTAGAAATCGGTTATAATGGCTATTTTTATGATCAAATAGTCTATAGAAAGGTAATTTAAAAAGTTATACAGGGTGTCCACAAAAATATAAATTTTAGCATATTTCCTTATTCTAAGGAGATACTCTGTATAACTGTTATGTGACTGCCATTGTATGTCGAAATCAGTGTAATCTTATACCAGGCGGCTAAAATGGTTGATATATGATAGTATTTCGAGTTGTACGCATTTGGATGTATGTAAGATCACATTATCCCTATTCCTAAAGTTGAAGTTCCGCAGCAATGGAAAGCGTCTTTGAGTAACACTCCATGGAGTCTACAAACTGACAAAGTTTCATTAAAATCTGCGATTTACAGTTCGCGAGGTTTCCTTGTTAGTTCACTAATGAATTATTTTATACTAATTTACAAGTATTTTACTTTTCGCTGCTAAAATGTCGCGCTTCAAATCAAAGACGATCACACGGTAACTTTAATCCAAACAATTAATCATTTACGATCGTGTTTATGGCAGTTTCATCTTCAAAGTCTACAACGCCACGCACGCCTAAACTAACAAAACACAAAGACATACGAAATCGATTGCCGGAAATAAGTGGGTACTTAATTTTATCACGCTAATTTTTTGACCGCTGTATACACACGTATTAGCAGTATTAGATTGTGCCAGAGATCATTTCGGCTGTTATAAATAGTCGCCGATTGAATGAAAGCTTCTGGCAGAATTAAATATAAAATGTGCCACCTACGTGCATATCTACAAAATTCGTCTTCATCAAAGTGATGCATTGCCAATATTGGAAGCCTCGTTGTTCGCATCGAATCAAGACTGTGGATTAATCACGGCAAACTAAAAATATACTGATTTTCCGTCGCGACCTGTTGTTTGAGAAACCGGACGAAAACACGCGGGCGAGTAGATGTTTTAATGTGCCGACTCTAGTTATTAATCATAAATTTAATATTATTATGGTTATAATCGTACAATTATCGGCTATTATTAGCGTAGTTATGTGCCGTCAGAGAAATAATAGTTATAAACGTCAGTAACTAGATCGACAGATTCAGAAAGAGTATTTTTATTTTATTATATATTAACACGCAAACATAATCGACATATTTTCGCAGTTTCTCAGTTTTTATTGACTGGTTAGATTATTTTAAAACGCCACCCACCAGCGATTTCTTTGAAGATAATAATATACTGCCGTTATATGAAGCGTTCTACAATGTTTACTAATCAAGAGCAGATTCACCTTTGAGTGCTTCGGCACATTACTTGTACTTACCATCAATTAGAATATGAACTAAAATACCTTAAGTGGGGGGAGTTATCTCTGGGTATAAATTATGGATCCAGACGTCCAATGTTATCAATTCTTAATGAAAATACTGAAAGCCAACGACCAATAATGTGTAACCATTTACGTAAAGTCCTAATGCAGAAAAACCAAAGTGGCTGGATAAAAAAAAAGTAATTTGCTTACAGGTGCATTTGACAAGCAGATGTATAATTAACGTGAATGTTTAAAAATAAAGGTGTAGATGCTTATACTTGTATTACCCTGGGGAATAATTAATTTTCATGGAATTATGTTGGGAATTGAGGAATGTCAGGAAATTGTTTCAGGAATCACGTCCGTGTAGCCAGATTTAGATGGTGTCATTAACGTATCTGAACCAGCATTTCGGTTTTTGATAATAGGAGGTTAGGATTTGTTGTCGAAATGCTTCCATAAAAATGTTGGCAATAATGAGAGAAAGAGGGAAACCTATGGCTGCACCAGAAAGTTGTTCGTGTGAGCAAATGTTTAGAGTTTTCAGTACAGGAACTACTGTTGCTAGTGTAACTATAGGACGTAAAGGAATATTGGGCTTATGGAGCCTAGATTGACCGTATAGTTTAGGTGCATTGGATCCGCTAGGTAGTAAGGATTTATGGAATTGGAATAGGAAGAATTGATGAGAATTTTATGGAATTGATGATGGAACTTTCAAAATCTGTTGCAATGGAATCAACTGTACACTCAGAAAAAAACCTCTGCAATGAGCTAACCAAAATTTAATTAATTTAACAAGACTGTATAGTTGTATTCCTTGTTGCAGGAATGAAAAAAAAAAGAAATTGTTGGTCATACTTAGTAACCAAAAAAAATCAACAAACAGCATTTTATTAATTCACCAAAGTAATAGACATACAAATAGAATAGAAAAGGTTTTAAGGCAAAAACGTATTTAGATCTGACTTCTGACATACACTTATTTAAAAATGCAAATTTTTGTTGTCTAGTATTTTCATTTTTCATCTGATCAATAATTATTTTTAAAAAACTAAACAAATGTTTGGCTTGTCGTTTCGGCGATCGTGCTATCAGCTTCTTAGAAGTTTTTCTAAAGATCGATATTGTAGCTTCTTCCTAGTTTCCAGCTATTGCTGATTTTATATCCATCTTTGCGATTCCAAATTGTTGGAGCGCTACATTATCTCGATCGATTCACATATTTGCCTCCTCGGGTGGTAGTGACTAGTCCTGGCTTAACATTTTGTCGTCCTCATAGGCTATGTGGTAGTTTCCTTGTTGATATGGATGTTCGCAGGCAGCAGATTTCTTCGTATCACTCTTCACTCTTATCTAGATCTAACAATCACTACAGCTTCTTCCGACTTATATACATCCCTTAACTCTTTCAATAAATGAATAAATAGTAACAAATGTGCTATAACGTAGAGCAAAAACGAACTAGCTGCTAAAAATACTTTTAAATCGTTCCTAGAGGTTCCATAAGGGTTCAGCTGTTTCGAATGGTAATCCAGACCCTTTTTCGCAAGATTATTTCATATCCTTCCACTTTTGTGTGACCTAGAACCCGTAAGTTAATTATTCGCTAGCCAAGGCGTAAATCCACTTTCAGTTTAACCGGGGTTCAATTCATTTCGCTCATTTCTTAATAAGGCGTTGATGGGTATCAGAATAAAGGATCGGTGCTAAAATTTTATAACGGTTAGTAAGTTTTGATCGCGGTCAGTAGTTTTTTAAAAAATAAAATATTATACGCTCGAAGAAAAACTTTTTATTGTGAAACAATTTTTCGGTGCCAATTCAGCAGAAGTTACACACGATTTATTTGCAGTAAATTATCCCAAAAAGGTCAATTCGATGAATTCTTAGCGCGACTACTGCTCGTAATACAGTCCGACGTTTTGAAACAACGTTTACAAGAATAAATAACAAAAATAAACATGTTCTAGTGAAAAATGTCAGTGATATCGAAATAAGTTTGATTAACCTTTTACGTAAGACTAAGTATCGATCGTACAAAATTAGCACATCCCAAGAACTTTTACTCGACGATTATTACTGTCGCCTGGAATTTTATGAATGGAAATACTTTTTCAATAAAATACTGTTTACCGACGAATAAGTACTTTATTTAGTATTGTTAGGTTTTCTAAAATTTATGTTTGTTATTTTATTGATTATTGACTTTTAAAAATGCTCTTCATCTCTTTTTTTTTTTTTTCTTTTGATGTTGTTTATGAACTCTGTCACTGAAATTGATAGCTTACATTATCTGATGCTTCGATATAAAAATAAGTATGAATAGAAGCATGAATAGATTTTAGTTATCGATTAAGTATTGTCTAATCATTCGCCTTTTCACTAAGACAAATGTAATATTGGGTTTAATATTACTTTTACAAACTTCATAAATAAAACAAAAAAATATGATTCTGACATGAACTCTTCCAAATTAAGCTCAAGAATTGTTCACTAAGTATACTGGGTGTATCAGATATTGAGGTAAATATAATAATATGTAGCAGCTGTAATCATATACAAACAAAAGTCTTAATACACAGGGGGTCTATCTTAAGCATTAACGAGAAAAAAAAATATTTTATAAATGTCGTGGGCTAGAGCCGCACCTGTGCTCAACTAAATGCTGTCCGAGTATACCCCACATACCACTATCATTCAGCCATTACCGCTGTTAGTTTTGTGTGGATCGCCGCTTGGAGTGCAAGCCACTTCGAACATTTTATTTAAATTTTTCCCGTCTCGAAAATACGATCCTTTTCAGGAACATCATGATTTCATATAAAGAAAATCGAAGCTTGATGCATCGGCAAAAGCGCGGGAATGTATAGATTCATTTTCGCGCGATATCATAGTAAAAAGGCGTGTTTTTGCAAATTTTCTGTATCTACATTTATTTCTGTGTAATTCGATTCAATCATTTTACGTTATTGATTAAATAAATCCAAAAGAAATAACCCAGATTCATGTGGTACCGTTTATTATTAACAACTAACTCTCGATTCGACAAAGCGAAAGAAAAATATTTACTTTTTTTGTAACTACTGAAATCGCATATCCGGTGAAACTCGAACGTCTTATCAGGATATTAAAAATAATACTTTGTAGACTTACGTAGAACGCTCTTAACAAAAAAGGAATGTTTATTTTATAAAAAGAAGAAACTTAAAATGCCTCAGTTTTGCTATTTTTACAAGGGCCTTTATATTAATTCAGAATGACGTTAAATGAACTTACGGCCATACCATTAAGAATAATACTAAATGAGTGCAATGTATTTATACATAATACCACGTTTAGCGGGTGCTTAACATGGCGTTTCCTTGCATCAGGCCCGGACTAAAGAATTTTTGGCTCTAAATTTTACTTTTTTTTATTTTTTAATGATGAAATCCGGTTTCGGTGGGTTTGTGCTTTATATGTCATGTAGTTAACACCCAAGCAAAATTTACTTTTTTATTTTATACACCCTGTATATGTATTATACAGTAATAATATATATAATATGTATTATGTATATCATATAGTAATTAGTCTGTTTGCCTCTGTTAACACTTTTAGATGTAGTACTGCTACATGAAAGCCTACTTTCCAACATTGATCGCCATAAATAGATTCCAAATACTGTCATTTAGTGTTTTCGGCCTTTGAGCAGAAAAAATATTGAAAGCGCATTAGTTAATTTTAATAATAAAAAGAATGAGAAAGTACAGTCATACTAAAGTACGACGTTTACGTTTTACCTGTAACATCTATTTTTTTTTTTTTATTTTCTACCTATGGCCGAGTACCACAATAAAATTATCTTCTAAAGCAACGTGTATTACTACTACCAGCAATTTTTTTACCCCTGTGTCCCCTACGTCTATGTTTTATATTATTTTTTTAATAGCCTATGTATTCACAATTTATTTTTATTACGTTTTTGTATTGCCAGTTTAATTAGATTAAGTAGGGAAGTCCTTAAATAATAGAAATAATTTATAAAGCCAAGTAAATATACATATATTATTAAGGTGTAATATCTAAAATGTAAAAAAAAAAAACTAATACCTAACTCATTAACATTGTTGCTACATGATAATTTTTTATTGGGGAGGATTTGCCCGCCCTAGGAAATTGTTTGCCCCTCCTGGAAGTTAATTCTGGCTACGGCCCTGCGTGTATGACAGGGTACAGTGACTTACGAACACAATCAAATAAGTTAAATAGGTTACGTAATGTTTTCTTATAGAAATGTTTATATGTGACTACAAACACAAATGCCAAGTATTTTTTAAATCCAATGAATCAGTTTGTTAAGAAATATTCCTGCTTAATTCATCTTTTGACCTATGATTCAATACTCATAAATACGTAACCGCTCAAGTAGTAAAAATTTCGGTAACCGACGAAACAATAGCATGGATATCACTTTCTATCTATACTTGGAGTGTATAATTAGTTTGCATTCAAGATATTCGTGGAAATTGTCATATTCTAACGTGAATATTGCGGTGTCAATTGCTACCATTACCGGATTTCAAAAAACGAAATATGACATAAGCCGTAAAAGAATCTTGACAGGCGAGGCATTGTACAGTTCATATACTTCCCAGAAGTTACATTCACCGAATCATTGAGCTTTGCAACGGCTCCGATACAGTAATGCATCATCACTGTTGTACTTTGGGATAAACCAAATAAATATTGGGAATTGCGGTCAATAATATCCTGTAATATCCTGTAAAGTTTACTTACATTGCGGTCTGGTATACTGAAAAAAAAACAATTCACGTCGATGTCGGTGTGGAAATATACCTTACCTACTTCTAGGAAATTTATGGGGCAGTTTATACTTGGTAGGAGACTGTTTTAGGATTGAAAGGTGAGGAAATTAAAATTTTTATTGCTTTCGTGTTTATGCCCTCAAAATAGCAAATATTAAATTCACCGAAAGTCGTCTATAAATAGTTTTAAAGTCTTGGAACATTATTATTAAAACTTCCAATTAATCAAAGAATATCGAGAAAAGTATAATAAAAAATGAAGTACACGTTATGCTCTTTAATTGCTACTTTCTAGGATGCTTTTTGTTTGTTGCGAGTGAAAATTTTATGTGGTGTTATTGTAAAAAGAAAGGAAGCAAATATTTTAATAACAATAAATTCAGTGTATAATAAATTGAAGTATTTATGTAGAGAAATATTTGCTTCCTTTTGCCACTCTTTTTTGAGAAGTAATCTTAAAAAAGTAAACGAATTATATCATAATTAAGGTTTGTTTGAATTGACCAAAAAACGTTCGGTAAATTTACCGGTAAATAAAAAAATACCGGTAATTCAGTAAATGAAAAATCCATACCAGAAATTTTTATGTATTTACGAAATATTGTGTTTATAGATATTTAAAGGTCTAAAGTGACATTGAAAATAAAAAAAAAAACAGGTAAGTGTAAGTACCCAATATTTACCCAATTATTATTTTTATGGGAGATGTTTCTTCTTTGATTTTAATTGAAACTTTCTTGAGCTTGAGAGCCGCTGTAATGCCCTAGAATAGAGAATATAGAAAAGAAACTGACAAAATATTTTGATTAGAAACGTATAACCGCCATTCCACCGAGTTAGTCAGAAAGAGAAGCAATCAAAAAATTCAACAAAAAAGGCGAAAAAATTGAAAAAAGTTGTGTAAAAATTAAAAGCAAATAAGTCTCAAACGAGATGGATAACGAAATGCAACGCAAAAAAAGCGAGATTAATGTTCGTTTGTTGCTAGGGCTTTAGGAAGCAAAACATCCCACTTTTCCAACCTGCCTTTGTCAACAAGTACAATTTCAATTCGCTCATTAAACATCAAATTAGAAAAAAAATGTTTTGAAATTCTGTCGCATTTGGCAGTAATACCGCTATTTTTAACGAATGCAAGCCATCTTCTTGTAAGTGACCCGTTAGCTTAGTGGTAAGAGCGTTGACTTGTAATTCTTATTCAAACCAAAGGTCGGTGGGTTTCGATTCCCCCACGGGTCCAGCTTTTTTTTTTTCTAATTTATAATTTATTACTTAAAGCACTTAACATAAGCTTGAGTCGTTAAAAGTGTGAAAACATTTCACATATCTTAAAATTATTATTTGTTTATAACATGTTTTCGACAAAAAAACTAGCTTTTCCTCGCTTTTTCATCGATTTAGAGGTAAGAGCAGCAGGTAGATTTTTACTAATATAACAAAATGTATATAGCACAATATTTCGTATGAAAGGGCCTTGTGCTAAAATTATTCATTTTCCGCGAACAATTTAAAATTACCCAAAAGCTAAATCTTGTTTACGGTTGCCCTAATGTTTATCATTCTAGGGAATATATTTTTGTTTAATTTGCGTTTAAAAGAAATCAGCAGTTGAAAATATTTTTCTTATAGGAAAGTATTTACACATTCGTAATTTTCGTTTTATTTTCATTTAAAACCAATGAGTGATTATTTTACAGATCAACATCTGTTGGCGTTTCGCAAAACATTTGATATACTATTAATAGATAATTAAGTATATAAAATACATGTGTAAATAAAAGGAGCTTTTATACAGTTGTGTAAACATCATACGACTACCAACGAAAGACAAAAAAAGCACAAACATTTATTGTTGGTAGGAACTACTGCATGAGATTTTTCTCTACGTAAATTATTGGCTAATGATCTTTAAATAGCATTTATATTGTATATTTGTTGAACTAACTTTTAGTTATGACTAAACAGCGATATAATCTCAAATTACCAATTATTTCTGTTCTATTGAACCACAAGTAAGTCTTTTGAACGGCCAGAAACTACATTTACAACTACTTTTGAGCCGACAAATCTTAATTTTGAATTGAAAATAAAAAAGAAATTTTGGCGCTAGGGAATTGACAGTACAGGTTGGCACACTTGTTGCATACCTTATTATTTTGACGTTTACAAGAATAAATCTTTTTCTATAATGTTCTTTATAGTTTAATACCCATTTATCAATAATAAGTGCAATGAAGAAACCAGTTCATGTTTGTAAGGCTGCATAGCAGTTGAATGACAGTTTATAAGACATCTGTCAAGTCGAGTATGCCAATCTCTAGTGACACTTTTTCCGGCCGCTCTAAAGTAATGCAAAATAAGTGTTTCTGGACGGAGCCCAAAAAATATTATAACAGCACTATATTATGTGGAGGATCCATGATGTGGACTCCATTTACAAAAAAAATCTCTATTTATGTAAAAACTATCAAAGTGTACTTTCTTACATCCTAGTAAGGTATAATACCTACAGATTGGAACATTTGTAGTTTCTTGGCGTTATGTCAACGATTAGGAATATTTTAGCGTAATGCTAGCTTCGTAATTCCGATACTAAGCCGAATGAAAAATTAATATTTTAAGAAAATATTCCTAGTACAAATTTACTGATTCCAACATGATGTTTTGAAATATTTACTTGTTAATGGAGACATTTTTTGCAACATTTAAGTAATGTATGTATGTATGTGATACAATATGTTTCGACAATTGATTATCCTTTTCAATTGTCGCAATATTTCAGCCATGCGACAACTATAAAATTTCTTTCTTTTTTATAGCAGCGTTTTGTATCGTAGTTCTGAAGTTTTTCAAGTTTTCCTTATTCATAAATATGATGAAAGTTAATAAATCAAAACATCGTACCAAGGCTGACGACGATAATTTGGAAAATTCTTTACGTCTTTGTATCAGTGGAATTCATCCAACATCGATGGATTAGTTTCCAAATTCAAGATCAAGGGTCTCATTGATTTCGTTGTCGCTATTAAACTTTCGTAGTTTGTAATAATTCCATTCAAGATTTACTATTAATTATATGTTGTACCTATTTTTTCATTTCATTTTCTTATTTTAATAATTGCATTATAAAACATTGTCGTATTATTTCATGTCTGATATCTATCGCTAAAAATTATGAACACTACTTTAAATAATGCACAATACTACTTTAAACACGGCCGCTAACGTATTTGCACACTAAAGTTTAGACCACAAACATGTCAAAGGTTGCCCTCATACTTGACGGAAAGGGACATTGAAAATAATAAAAAAAAAAAACAGGTAAGTGTAAGTAACAATTTACCCAATTATTAATTTTACAAGAGATGTTTTTTAGTTTAATTTTAATTTAAACTTCTTGAGCTTGAGAGCCGCTGTAATGCCCTAGAATAGAGAATATAGAAAAGAAAACGACAAAAATGTTTTGATTAGAAACGTATAACCGCCATTCACGCGTTAGTCAGAAAGAGAAGCAATCAAAAATTCAACAAAAAAAAAAGCAAAAACATTGAAAAAAGTCGTGTAGAAATTAAAAGAAATAAGTCTCAAACGAGATGGATAATGAAATGCAACGCAAAAAAAGCGAGATTAATGTTCATTTGTTGCTAGGACGGTAGGAAGCAAAACATCCTACTTTTCCAACCAGCCTTTGTCAACAAGTACAATTTCAATTCGCTCATTAAACATCAAATTAGAAAAAATTGTTTTGAAATTCTGTCGCATTTGGCAGTAATACCGCTATATTTAACGAATGCAAGCCATCTTCTTCTAAGTGACCCGTTAGCTTAGTGGTAAGAGCGTTGACTTGTAATTCTTATTCAAACCAAAGGTCGGTGGGTTCGATTCCCCCACGGGTCCAGCTTTTTTTTTCTAATTTATCACATTTATTACTTAAAGCAACTAACAATGAGCTTGAGTCGTCAAAAGTGTGAAAACATTTACATATCTATAAATTATTTGTTTATAACATGTTTTCGACAAGGAAAACTAGTTTTTCCTGGGCTTTTTTCATCGATTTAGAGGTAGAGCAGCAGGTAGATTTTTACTAATATAACAAAATGTTATAGCACAATATTTCGTATGAAAGGGCCTTGTGCTAAAATTATCAATTTTCCGCGAACAATTTAAAATTACCCAAAAGCTAAATCTTCTTTACGGCTGCCCTAATGTTTATCATTCTATGGAATATATTTTTATTTAATTTGCGTTTAAAAAAATTCAGCAGTTGAAAATATTTTTCTTATAGGAAAGTATTTACACATTCGTAATTTTCGTTTTATTTTCATTCAAAACCAATGAGTGATTGTTTTACAGATCAACAGCTGTTGGCGTTTCGCAAAACATTTGATAGACTATTAATAGATAATTAAGTATATAAAATACATGTGTAAATAAAAGGAGCTTCTATACAGTTGTGTAAACATCACACGACTACCAATGAAAGACAAAAAAAAGCACAAACATTTATTGTTGGTAGGAATGTGTTGACTGTTGTGTTGAATTGTTGTTTGCAAGCGCTAACGTCTAAACTGACAAGGCAAATTTAAAAATGTATCAAACAAAAGTCGTTTGCTAATTTTTGACAAATAACATACAACATTAAAAATGCATGTTTCCGTTTAAAAAATCAAAGTCGGCCTTGAACTTTTCGTCATAAAAAACTATATACGTCATTTTCGACATAACATGATATAAATTAACTTTTATTTAAACATTTTCTTTAGTAACTATACAGTGAAAGTAGATAAGTATGTAAACTAAAAGCTGAGACAGCCTGTATATTTACTAGAAGACTCGATAATGCTGTATTCATCAATATGCGGTCTCACGATAAATACTTCTTTCCTTAAGTGTACAAATCTCCTTAGTGTGTCATTACCTGTTCGTTCTCTGAAGACATGAAGTCCGCAATGAAATTTTATTGTTTATTTCCTGAAAAAGAAGAAGAAAACAATACCCACGGATGATTAAAGATGGAATAACGCAGATTAAACAAATATGCTAAAAAATGAAATCTGTTACCATCTGTTTCAAATTATAATCTTACTTACACAAGGAACAATTTTTAATAAAAGGATAAAATTACAACGTTTAAAGAAACAAATGTTGCTAGATACGCAGATGTTTGCATTGAGATTTACGATAACAAACACATGGGCGAATCTAATATACCAAAATACATACACTCTTTTGGAACTTATTATGTCTTAAAAAAAAGATTTCAACATGGAGTATTATAAAACGTCAATATATTTTTTTATTTCTTCGTTTTATTTACACTTTTATTACCCTGAGTTTTGGTAACCATCGGCGCCCACCAATTGCTGTTTATATTTCATTTTATCTAGCTTTTTTTTTCTCTAAAGCACTCCTAAAAAACATTCTTATGACACCATTTGTTAAGAAAATATGTTTTTTCTTTTGACTTATCGCAGTTTTAGGATTAAATATGGCCGAGTTTATTTCCTTTTTATTTTGAGCCATTGCAAGTCTAAAGTAAAGGTTAAACCGAATATTAATCTACGCTTTAAATCACGATTGTAATAATAGCCTTTACCGTGAAACATTCGATAGCAATTTCAATAACAAAAGTGAACATGCTTTTAGCTTATGCAACAAAGTATACCGGCTTGTATCGCTGTTATTATACTTACGCTTTAACAGCACTTAAAGTGCTACAGGACTTTTATATATATTTTTTTTCTTTTAAAAGACAATATGTATGTGGATGCATTGCACTAAGTTTTTTTAATCTAGTAAGTTTTATTCCAATATAAAATAATATCTACTAAATGTAGTATTGTATACTGTAGGATGACAGGAGAGAGGAGGGGACGCACTAAATATGATTTGTTTATATCAACGTGACGTCACAATTTGTTTGAGGATCCAAACCGCCAGGCGGCACTGAATACAAAATAAAATAATTCGCGTGCTTTGGATAGAATCCGCCATTGTTATTATCGTGTTGTTTTAGTTTTGAAAGGCCACTTGTACGTTATTACAATACTGTTTTACCATTTTAAACTTGTTTTTCGCAAGCAAATTACTATCAAGTTATTCACAGAATTGTTTTCCTATAATACTATTAATCTTTTAGTTTTGCTCAGGATTTCTTTTTTTTTAGGTTTTGTCGGGTAGTAGCAAGGTGTAGTGTTTATTATTAGGTTAATTATATTGTATTTAGTTATTTAATATAAGGCGGGTGTGCATTTAGTAGTGAAGAGATTTTTATGAAGCATTTTTTCAGCATGGGTAAGTTAAATCTAAATCAATGAATTTATCATTTAAATGATGACAGGATGTTATAGATGATATATAGAAAAATACAGTAATTTCATAGATGCAAATTAGTATATTTACAGAATGGTAGAGGTTCACATCCAGGAAACACGACATAATAATAAATACTTAATAATAATAATTACAAAGCTACCTAGGTACGTTAGAAGAACAATTCTTATATAAAGAAAGTTTCATTGATCCAAAACGGAACTAGTTATTTATTATTAAATATAAGTGAAATTGGTGAAATAAAAATGTTTAGTTCCTCACAGATTCTTTAGTTTCAGTTAGTCTATGGCGACTGGTTCCGTCCTTAAAGGGATATCCTCGACCTCAGACCTATTAATTAATAAGTATACAGAGTTTTTCACGGAAGTGGCTGGCTAGAAGTTTTCCGGCTTAACGAAATTCCTCAGTTTTAAAAATTTGGGGTTTGCAACAACTTGGTATTTACTTTTTTTCTAAAATATATCCAACTGTTTTGCACTTTCGGTTAACCGGAAGTCGCCATGAACTTTGTTATTTTAAATAGATCATCCCATATATTATTATATTTTTCAACTTACCATAAAATTCTATGACGATTACTACTAGGCTTTCCAATACCTATCTTCAACTGTTTTTGAGATATTGCGATTTTTGTTAACATTTTGACATTTACATCGTTATACGTAATTGATTGATTCTCTCTTGGTTTAAGTGTTAGAAGTCTCCCACTTTAAAATTAACAAGTGGTGGTTTACCAAACCGTAATAAAAAAATTCATTGAAATTATACAGGGTGTTTAAAAATTAGTGGCATATCAAAGAATTTTGAAAGTTGCAAAACTTAATTTTTTCAAATAGAATACCCTGTATATTTTTGTATTTTTGGATGTAGAATTAAATTTTACACCGATTTGCTGTAACATTCCCTATACCCATCTTCAGTAGTTTTCTTTTAAATTACTCGTTTTGTTTATTACCGCTTTCAAATGGCCGAATAATTTCTATCTGGTGAGCCATGGCTTTAACATCGCAACAATTTATTATTATTAGTAAGTATTATTGTATAATCATTGTTTGTTACACGTCGCGTGTTCAGATGGACGAATATTATTGTGGAACTTATGAATTAGATAATGAAAAATATTGGAGGAGCTTATTCTAACCTAGATACTATATAAATTTTATTTTAGATTCACTGAGAATGCAGGAAGAACTTACAGAGAACTCAATGTAATTAAAGGAATTTATTTGTCGTTAATATATCTAACGGAATCCAGGAAATTAGGGAATGTTATGTAACTAAAACGTTTTCTTGGCGTCGAATCTCTCTAATATATTAACTGTGTACTATTAACGTAAAAAATACTGCCTGAAGAAACACCATACAAGATTGGAAATGCAAGAGAATAGAATTCCAAGTTTTAGCAGGAATTTCACTAAAATCAATAGCTTTTCAAATAGTCGAATAAAAAAAAACATTATTTATCACCAATGCCTAGGTAGCACACAGTCATCAGAATATGTCATCATCTTCTAATAACATTTCTGACGGAGATGGTGTTATGAAAGACGTCTTCAATGCCAGAAACTGACATCAATTTGACGGAACATCAAAATCTAGTGTACTATGATTTATTTTATTTATATGTTTTTTGACGATTGTGTACGATGTTAGCAACTAAGATTAATACTACTGACAAGGAACACTTATGTTTCAAAGAATACCTACATTTTGTCCGACAATCACCGAAAGAATTTTTCCATCTAACATAATATTACTCTAAATACTTTTTCAATATGACAGCTTTATTAAATGAGAAATAAGTGTAGATTTATATTACTCATTTGAAATATGAGATCGCCATTAATGAGTGACGTCAAAAGGCAATGGAAAAATAAATGCGTTCATGGAATCATCAACAGGTCATTTATCGTCTGCAATGAATATATTATTCTTTAGTTTGACGGTAATATGACACAACAAAGTGGTTTGGGGCATCGTAATAAGTCAGTAATAATCTGAGACACTAACTAAAGATTTAGTAATACTTAAAAGTCTTCTCCGGCAATTGACTCAATAAGTTTGATGATAAGTATACGTATTTAAAACCGCAGATGGAAAATTTAAAGGTAGTAGATAAATCTTTTAATAGACAAATTAAAATTTCCCACTGAAACTTCAACTTTGAAGCATGAAGTCATCTAAATTTTGTGTTAAAGTACAATAATAACTATTTAGAAATACTTTTCTGTTGTAATTTGTTGAAAATAATTGCGACAGAAAATCTAAATTAATCTATTAGACATTTTATGAGAAAAGCAGAAAAGATTTACAATTAAAATCAATGAAAAGATTGAAAAAATTTACTTCTCCTAATTTTATCAATCTTTCCATTCTACTTCTTGACACCTAATTATGGGCAAAACATACAAAATTTCCAATTAAATTCGAATTGATTTTAACACTATTTGAATAAAATGTAAACAGAATAGTTAAAAATAATAATAACATTCCTGGAACATGTACCACTATTCAGATTTTAAAATTATAAAGCACTAATTCTCCACCATTAACATCGGTCAATTTAATGATTCGTTAGACGTGGGGCTAGTTATTAATGAAGGTCGAAATAAACCAGATAGCAGAAGAGACGATCGTTTACGGGAGGTTGACAGGTTTTATTTAGGTGAACCGGACATCTTGCGCTGCTGAATAGGTGATCTCTTTGGGGATACGGAATCCCTGTCGGGTGATGGTGATTGTCCACCTTTGGTTGGTTTTAAACGGACTTTTGTGTCTAAATGTCGAAATCTGAAATGTAAAGAAGATGTCATTAATCACTGCAATGTATAGGTACCTAAGGGATTTAATGTAAACATATTTATTTACTGGATTGATAAATCTGATGAAGCATAATTAATGCAACCTCTGCATGCCACTCAGCTACATGCCGAAAAATTATTAATTGAAAAAAGACTACAAAAGCAGTTTCCAATGAAGTCTGTGTATTATTCGGTTTTCCTATTGTTACGTTTTTTTTTTTTGCTTCGCTTACCTCGAATTAGTTCTCCGCTAGTCTTTTCGACAAGCTTTTGTAACCCTATTTTCTTCTATTTCCGTCCGCTACCTTCAGAGATGCTCCAACGTCTTGTATTTTCACAACGTAAACATTATCGTTTAATTTTTGGCTTTCAAATTGTGTTTTTTTCCTCATGTTAGTGCGGTCTAGCTAGGATTTGTATCTTTTAGTCTCATTTGCTTATAGTTAGTTTCCCTTACTTAATATGGTCTTAGATTTTCGTTTAATTTCTTTCAATTTTAGTAAATTCCTTCAATTCCCATGTTTTGACAGTTGACGTTTCATTTCTAGGTAGGTTAAGATATGTTTGTTCTGCACATGCCGGCAGTATCGATTGCCACGCACCGTTAGATCTGTTTGATTTGCGTGATTGATCGTGGTTTTAGCTAGATCTGCCCTATTCTGTGTTTACATCTTTTCGACGTCAGACGGCACCTCTATGTCTGTATTCTTATTTTATCTATCTGTCTTCTGATTGGTTGTGTGACGATTTCCTTCCTTCCGGCTTGCTGGCCATTCTCGGTGGTGGTTTAGAGGCGTTCTCACGAGTAATACTTCCTATCTTTGGAATTTTTGGATATTTTCACACATTTGTGGATTTAATTGGAAGTTTACTGGAAATATTCATTGGCTGTATATTCGCTGGTGTTTGGTATGGAATTTTCGTGAATATTATAGCAGATGTGTTCGATAATTCGAGATATAAGTTGAGAACCCACGCATTTGCAACGCCATATCTGTTTCTTTCTTCTCTTCATTGTAAAACCTCGTTATTTTAACGGTAAGCAAATATTGTCATTTCTTTTAAATCACTAATTTTGAGGTTTCTGTGTTTTTAAAGGTTTTTTTTTACCGCCTTTATTTTTGAATTTTCCCATCATTATATGTGAGATTTTGAACACCCCGTGCGGCTGAGGACTTCTGCGACCTTTTAAGTCCCCTTCGGAGAATCCTACCACACCTTTAAGAAAGTCAGTGGACCATCTGCTTCGGGCATTACCGAGACAGCCCAGAGGCTACGATCTGTTCGGATCGGAGAGGGTCTCCATGGCCGAAACCGCAGATTGAGAACAAAAGCTAAGTTGCACGCTTTCTTTTTATTTGTAAATTTTGTCCGCGTTTAAAATTTTCATTAGTAAGTACAAACCCCGATCATTCAGTTTTTTTATTGCTTTATTCAACGATACAGTAAATTATTTATGTTATACCAAGGATCGAGGGTACTACCTATCACTAGTTCAGTAAAATAGTTTAACTTTAGTATTCATATATCTTTTTCAGTTCTTTTAACGAATTCAAAATATTTACTTAAAACATCAACCGATTGTATATCGGCCTGTAATATACAGGGTGGTTTATTCACTTTTTTTGAAATAATTTAATTTCAAATTAGTGACAAAATACATAAAACTCTTTGCCACACTAAATTCAAGCAATATGCATGAAACAAAATCAGTAAGCAAAACTTACCGTATTGGCACGTCACTAGAACTTGCTCCATCTCCTTGAAGTAAGAATGCTAATGGCCAACTTATCCAAGACGATGTTCTAGCAGCCCTAAATCAGATACGATACACACATAAGTCGTCTTGTCGATTTATTTGACTACATACAATGGCGGTTGCACGGTGACATTATTTTCTGGTGACAGACTGGCGTGTTTTCGAGTCGCGGATAAAGTTTTTGCGATCGAAGGGTTGTAAATCTTCGGATCGCTGACCATTCGCACGAAGAAGGATCGTTTGTACGCCAGCGTTTGTTGCTTTTTCCGATCTAGAATATCGGAAACTTCGTCGCGCGTCTCCTGTTTTTCCAATTCTTGCGTTTCGAGTAGGTCCTCTGCGAATTCAGTTATAACCTTCCAAGCATAATCTGGAATATAGCATATTTGCATTTGAAAAAGGAATCGATGAAGATAAGCAGGTTCTAAATCAAAAAATTAGTACTAAGGCACAAGATTCTTCCGGGAACTTATAACCAGAAGAGGTTTACAGAATGCATCAACCTGAGTAAGAATAACGTTCGCATATTAACAGGAATACTTTCAGGCCATTGTAGACTGAAAGGACACCTGAGTAAGCTTGGATTGGAAAAGGAATCTGAATGTAGATTTTGTGGGAACAGGATGAAACACCCATCTACCTCCTCTCAAAGTGCGTAGCACTGTGCAACTCGAGGGCATTGCACCTGGGAGCATGTGAAATCGAAGAGGGAGACTTACCTAAACTGGGGCCCTCTAACATCCTACACTTTCTGGAAGGAATAGGATTGGAAGGCCAGCTGTAAAGCAGCAAGAATAGGGGACACAGCAGATCTTTTAGGTCGCAGTGTAATATCACCCTTCTATTTACATACATACATACAAGGCATAAGATATGTAGGCTTTCTCGGCTGGTAGTCATTAGAGAAACAGGTTCCCGGCTGTTGTGGCGTGGTCACAAATGCGGGCCGCACGATCTATGAGCGTTTTCATAATGGTACGTTTCTCTTTTGGTGGATGGTTAGAGCATTTTTGCAGATATCGGTCGGTATGACCGAATGTGCAACCACTAAATGCAGTATTGACACACGGTTGAAGGAGCATAGGAGAAACTGTCGCTTGGGTCAAACAGACAAATCATCGGTAGCGGAGCACGCCCTGCAGGATGGGAATCACGTCATAGGTTTCCAGGACATCCAGGTTCTCTCCAACATCACACACTAACACGCACGACATATCGTAAAGCCATTGAGATTCATAAACATCGTAACAATTTCAATAGAAAAGAGGAATCCAGCACTTGACGTTGACGTTGAACGTACATCTCAACTAGGGTGTGAACCCTTTCAGCTCTGATAGAAGCAGCACGATCAAGCCGCTGGAGGTGAGTGTGTGGAAGTAATTTGTGATAAGTTACTCCTTAGGGGAGATTGGTGATCGTCATTTGAAACACTAATCCGAAGCTAAGTAAGTTTTGAAGTTTTACCTCACTAGAAGGTGTTGAAGGCGGTCGTCAGGTTTTGAACGTTAGATGTTACTCTAAGAAAACATCTAGACGTCTGACTCGAGTAACTGGAGGTGGACGATCCTGGGGTTCCACGACCGCCTGAACCATGGGGTTTTCGCTGAGTTGAGCGCGAGCCCAAGGGGTCCTTACAAACCAAGGTGCCTGCACGATTAGCCTGAGCATCCTGCTTTGAAGTGCCTCGATGGACTTCAATCTGGTGGGAGCCAACGACACCCACGCAAAAGCGCCGTAAACCAGGACAGGCCTTAAGATGGACTTGTAGAGTAGCAACTTGTTTGCTAGGTGAAGGGGACTCCTTCGCCCTAACATTGGGAGTAACGAGTTGCGTGCAGCGAGATAACGAGTTCTGAGCTCGGAGCTCTGCTTCGACCAGGTGAGACAGCTGTTGAAATGGATTCCTAGGTACTTAACCTTTTGGCTCCACGGTAACCTGACGTATCCCACGCGGATGCACGTCTCAGGATCACTTCTCTTTCTCGAGAATCCAACTGCAACCCACTTGGATTCGTTCAAAGGCAGCCTTCATCGAGAGGACCAGCGAACGAGTCGGTTTGTGTCCGCTTGAAGGCGCCCACAAGCCAACCTCTCGCTCCTGCTTCTTGCGTAGATGATGGTATCATCCGCATAGGTAGTTAGGTACGTGCCAGGCTCCCGAGGGAGGTCTGCCAGAAACAGAAGAAAGAGACGAGGTCCCAATAGCGATCCCTGCGGTACTCCGGCGAGGATATCGCGAGAGCCGGAGCGGATGGCGGCGCCGGTTGTCCTAACGCAGAAGGTTCTGCGTTCAAGGTAGGATCTGATCAACCTGATCAGAGAGGGGTTTAAACCAGAAATTATCAACTTATGGATCAGCCCTTTGTGCCAGACAGGTTCAAGGGTCCAGCACTTTAAACAGAATCTGGTACCCGGTGCTCAGCACTCGCCCCGGCACAAACAAAGCCCCGTCCACGGATGGACGCCCAGCCCTATTTAATGCAACAGCTTAGGACAACGTAACATTCGACGAAGAGTTAACACGGAGAGTACTTCGCCCTCGCCGCTGAAGATCGCAATTATTTTTAGTAACTTCATCATTGAAACACTAAGTTACCAATAATTTTGTATTAGATTACTACTTACTTTGTTGTCTTTCGGTTGAAGTTACTAAGAATAATTGTGGGAAATTTAAATTTTGCGACTAGGGTTATTTCATAAAACCGGAAATATGCCAAAGTTACTACTATAAAGATCTCTTAGACATGTAAACCAAACCAGCAAGCCAGGTCGTCAGAATGAAACAGAAATTTGCCATCGCGCGTAATATGTTAATGCCCCTGATGGGAGCGAACAGCGTACTGGACCTCCGTTATAAAAAATTGTTGTATACAAGTTATTTAAGGTCTCAGTTGACGTATGGCGCTCTGGTCTGGTCCTCAGTATCCAATTGCCACCTGAAGAGTCTTGAGGCTCTTCAGAGCCGGATGCTGAGGACCATGGTCGGGGCGCCGTGGTTTGCCAGAAACGAACAACTGGAAAGGGACCTGGGGGTCCAGCCGCTGGGCGCCCACCTGATCGAGTTGGCGCGGGGCACCTGGGAGAGGGCGGCCCTGCAAGATAATACTCTTATTCAAAACGTGATTAATCCGCAGGACCGTCCCCCTCCCAGGGTTTCTGTCAGGCGCCTGCCCAGCGCAATACGGGAGGGGAGAACTAAGAGTAAAAAAGAAAAGTAAAAAGCTTGGCCTCAAAGCTTTATTATTCAAACTAGTCATTTTTATTATTTTCTAAATTATTATTATTATTAGTTTGTCCTTGTCCCCCAAGCTTTGACATATCTGTGATTTTAACAGTTTTTAATTATTAATTTATTTACTTATTTTAATGACAACGGCCACGATTTTTAGATATATGTTTGTGTTGTCCCATATACCCTTTTTAAATTTTAATCCATTGACAAAGGCCATTTACACCTACTTTTAATGTTTGTGTCGTCCAATTTACTATTTTACATTTTATTCATTTTTATTCAATTTTAAATTCTAGTCACTGGTTCGGAAAAAAAATTGAACTATAGAATGTGTTTAAGAAATAAAAAGACTTACATTACATGTTTGTGTTGTCCAATTTACACTTTTAAATTGTAATTCTTATTCAATTCTGTAAAATGTAATTTTTGACGGACCCTCAAAAAAAAAAAAAAAATAAATAAAAGAGGGAGTATTGTATATTTTCATGTTATTTTAATCTCTAAGTTTATGTTTTGATTATCACCGTCTACTAAATGTTCAACTAAATGTTGATGCATGCTAAAGAAAAATCTTCTGTAGTGGAATCTGATAACATATTCTGCCATTGCATATCAAATTAAGTTTGATGAAGAATTTCGTTAAAGCAATGGCTGAGAATGGTCGTGGGAAGGCTCTTTTTGTTGTTTTATTGAAAATAAATTTGGTAATACATACCTATATCGGCATCTGTGGCGTTTTGAGCAACCGCACAGAAACGTATGATATACTTCTCTTTAACATTAGACGGGACCATGTGTATTTTTCCGGAAGCGTTGATGTTGCTTAAAAGTTCTCGTTAAACTTATCCGATCCCTTGATACGGAAGCACACCAACCCTAACTAATCATCGAATACTAATAGCTACTGGCCCTCTATTTTATTTCATACTTACAGCAACGTCATTGCAAACCTCGAATCTTCGATCAGCGCGCACGTGGCTCTCGAATCTTTTCGCCAATTTTATATGGTGCCTGATGTAGTTCTGCAACCCTTTGATGCCGTAGCTTCTAATAACGAACCACAGTTTTAAAGATCTAAATCGTCTACTCAGAGGAACTCCCCAATGTCGGTAATCGATGGTAGAATCCGAATAACCGTGTTGAAGATACAAAGGATCTACTACCAACGCTGAGGTTAGCCTTATCCTATCCCTGACCCACATGGTCGAGCAATCGAAATTGACTAGCAACCATTTGTTCGGATTGGTATTGAAAGAATCCGCGTATTCAACACCTGCGAGTAGATATTTGAGTTCCGGACATATCATTGCGTTGCCAGCATAGGCTGCGTCCACGTGCAACCAAACGCAGGGAAATCTTTGGCAAACTGGACCGATTTCTTGTAGATTATCGAAGGAACAACAAGCTGTGGTGCCCAAAGTAGTTGAAACGAAGAATGGGATTAAGCCCATGGCTTCGTCTTCTTCCATGGCCTAAAATTTGCTTTGGTACACTTGTTCCGTTTTGGTTTTATATGAAGACCTACTGCTTGCAAATGCTGTCCTCTCAGAGATGACTTGTCGTCAGGTTCTAAAATTCGTAACTTGACGAAACAGATCATCGCTGATTTCTCCACGCAAGAGTGCGCTTCCTTGGAACAATATGCCATCAACTTGGACAGCAGTACACCCTCTTCCACGAAAGGATGTTGTTGTTTTAGGCGCTTCAGGGCTTGTGCTCTGGCGGCCAACATGCAGACCAATACGCATTCACTCGCCGATGTCTGGAAGTTTAATATGAGACACTAAATAGAAGAATTTAGTTAGATATTTATGCTGCATTACTTGAATAACACCACCTCCTTTACTGCCCTTTTTCAACGCCAAGAAATCATCTGGTAGTCCAATCGCTTTGCCTGAAATTGTATTAATCGGATGGATTTAACGTTTAATAATAAGAACAACTTACCGAACCAATCTAGGACTATTGTTTCTAATTCTGTGCATGCAGGAGCGGCTGCCTAATAATATGAATTGTCAGTAAATATCAACTTAACATCATTAATATCTTGTATACATATAGCTTTGGATGGTTGTGAGTCGATTGATAGCATATTGCTTAAGTTCTGGGAACGCCCTTTTCTATTGATATTTTGATTCTGGATAACATTTTGCTATTCTTGTTTTATTTTTACCAATACAAAAATCTTCTATTTTTTACGTCTTTTATAACACAGATAACTCTACAGCTGTACATATAATATATCTACATTACTAAATCCACATAAACATATATTTTGCTAATGCTGTTAAATAAATAAATAATTAAACCAATGTGTTCACATTAATAATATAGCATATCAGTTTTTCTTTTGTAACGCTTTTGTTAATGAAAGGTAGACTGTTTATTTTAACTATTGTTATTTAGTGCATGTAATACCGCACCACATTTGTAATACCGCGGTAGTGGAACTCGGAAATGCTGATACCTAAACATTTGCAAAATTCGCTAATTTATGAGAGTCAAAATAAAACGCTAAAAATAGGTATTTAGTGCATTGCCAAACTTTATTTTTTAATTGAAAATGTTTACGTAGAAACCACAACGTTTCTACAATGTCGTGCCTCATACTAATTTTCGATAGGACTTTGGAGGAGAGGGGTTGTACCCCTAAATTGGGCGATTAAGCAGAAAAAAGATGGCACTCTTTCGGTGTGTAACAAAATGTTTAATTTACTATTAAACATCCTGTAACCTTAAGAATATGCCCCGAGAAGACATATCAAAAAATTCAGCTTTGTGAAGGAATTCATCACAAATTTTAGTAATAAGAGCGAGTGGGATCATAACACCATCTTGAAATTGAATAGAAATGCCATCAAATGGTACACTGATGGCTCCAAAACAGCAGAGGGAACTGGACTATTCCAGGAATATATGAAATACACGATATTGAAAGATGCGTCCAGTTCAATATTGATAGAAATTATCGAAAGCAGGAGATTATCATTATGTCTGATAGTCAAAAAGCCATCACGGCGCTGAGCTCATATGAAATCAGTTCCAAGATGATCTGGGAATTCCTAGGGAGATTAAATGAGCTAGGCAAAAGAAATAAAGTAACCCTTCTGTGGGTTCCGGGTCACACAGGAGCGGAAGGAACCAAAATAAACGAATAATCTCGCTAAAAAGGCCAGAATACCTTTTGTAGGGCTTCAACCTTTTGCGGAGTAAGTAGCAGTACAATACTAAGGAAACTGAAAAGAGAAATGGAGCAGAGGAAATCTAATTACTGGGAGAATCTCCAGGAAATGCGGCAAAGTAAAATTCTTCTGGCAACCTATAACCAAAAGAAAAAAGGTTTACAGAATGCATCAATCTGAGTAAGAACAATGTTCGCATATTAACAGGAATATTTTCAGGCTATTGTAAACTGAAAGGACACCTGAGTAAGCTTAGATTCGCAAAGGAATCTGAACGTAGATTTTGTGGGGAATAGGATGAAACACCCATCCATCTCCTCTCAAATTGCGTAGCATTGTGCAACTCAAGGGCGTTGCACTTGGGAGCATGTGAAATAGATTAGGGAGACTTACTTAACCTGGGGCCTTCTGATATCCTACACTTTCTGAAAGGAATTGGATTGGAAGGCCAGCTGTAAAACAGCAAGAATAGGGGACACAATAGATCTTTTAAGTCGCAGTGTAACATCACCCTCGCCGTACACACACATAAAAATAACTTTAGGACTAAGCCGTTTAGGACGTACACTCATATGAACCCCTATGATCATAACGACCAACTCATAAAATTTGTCGCACATATTTAAAATCAGCCTGTGTAATAAATATTAGGAAATTATATGAAATCCATATCATAAAACAATATGAATGAAGTACACGTAGCATTGAGAGACTGAGTTAACTTGATGCGCAGTTTTAGATGTTCTTCCAATCGCTGCTACAAGATGAATGTTTTTCGGGGTGTATGCCACTTCCGCGCCTGTCATTTCCGCGCCCATATTATTAACAGACATTTATCAATTGGCCATTTCCGACTTTATGTAATCAAACCATATAATCGTGTATAAAGAACCTATATTTAATTCAATCAATATAATCCATCAATAATCAAATCCTTTTAATGTAGTTAAAAAGTTAACACTTTCAATAAGCTATACACCATAATAATAAAGTTGGAAATACACTCAAACAGATACAAAAACACTATTGGTAACACTAAATTTGTAAATTAATTGTTATGACTAGAGACCGGATTATATGCAAAGAAAAACTAGAATATATGCGCATATATATGCATCGATTTTTGAGAAAATATGCATAAACCTGGGACACATATGCAAAAAAATTGCGACAATATGCAAAATTTTTACATAAAATAAATAAGAGCAGAAATTTAAACATTAACTTTATTGCACAAAATCTTTTCACAACATATTTCTAAAACAATTTATAATTAAATGTTTTTCAAAATTGTGTAAAAGAAAGTTTTGTCTTCTACCGGAATACATATCTTTCGAAATAAAAAAAGCTTCTTTCAACATCCACAGATGTAATTGGTGCATTTTTAACTTTTCTAACATTCTAAACTAAAATTAAAGTCGAAACCGTTTACTGTTTCACCTTCTAAAATTTTCTTAACTTTCTTCAATTTCAAAAACCCCGCATTTTTATTTATCACTTTTTTAAATTTATCGTATATAGAATTACCTATTGTACCCTTAACCTTCTTACATAGCATATCAAATTCGTCTACTATTTCGACTGATTCCGTGAGCGACATCCCTTGCGTTTCTAGTTTACGAATGGAACTTGAAACAAAGCTATAATTTGACTTAATATACAAAAGGTTTTGTAGCTGTTCTGTTGATGTCTGCGTGACTATCTTTTTACAGTTTTCTAAAGCAATGCAGTGAGCAGTGATTTCAAGACTTACATTTTTTATTCCTTTAAAATTATCGGCGAAAAAATTGCAGCATCTAACTATGTACCCCATCTCGTAATAATCGGTTTAGGAGGCAACTTAACACCGAGAAGTCGCTCCTTATAAAACTGGATTCGTAAAGGTGCTTTTAAAAATACTTTTTTGACATTGCTAATTAAATCATTAATCAAACGGAATTGATTCCTAATGTCTTCGGCTACACGATTGAACCCATGAGCTAAACACGTGGTATGAATAATGTTACTATAAAAAAAATTAAATTTGGCGCGGCTGTTTATCATGTATGGTGCAGCGTCGGACAACATTAGTAAAAATGTTTCACAAGGTATACTTTCAGGTAAAAAGAAATTTGATAAACTTCTTGAACGAATTGGGCAAATTGTCACATTATTTGTTTTTTGAAATTCTTTACAATAATTAAATATGATTTACCTACAATATCTTCACGAAGAATTTCCTATTAACAAATGAAGCAATATAACGGCCACACTTATTCGTACTTTCATCTACCATGATATAAATAAAATTATTCCCTACCAATTGTTGAATTCCTGCTATGTTTTGCTGGTAAACAAGATGTGACATAATTTTTTCGCAAGGTACTTTCGTCAGGTATATTATGTTTGCAATATTTCTGCAGAAATGTATTTCAAATTAACATTGTTTAATCTTCTAATGTATGTAGACGAAATTAATGCGTTCACAGATCCGTATCATATTCTTCTCGTTCTGATTTCGTGAAGTTGATGCTACACATTGACGTATAGATTGTGCATACATGCGGATCGCTTTAGTTTTCACATTTCCAATATGTGATGGAGTTTAGCGTGTTGATCAATCAGGTATTTTCTCTCAGAAGACACTTACAACAACAATTGTCATTGTATATCAAAAGTTAAAGAATTTAAACAATTGTAAAGCTTTTAGTAAAATTAAACTTACCATTTACTGCAGGCTTGACAAATATTTTGTCGCCATCCTTTACCAGTTCAGGATATGGCTTAATCCATAAAGAAATTTTGTTCGCTATACTCATTGTATGTACGCACAGTATTTAAAAACGTAACACAATTACATGCTGTTTCGCTCAAAGATATTCAATGAATGAATAGTTTATTTTGGGAATTAATAATAATAAAACGTATTTAAACACGTGCAGTTTTTGGAAAAAAAAGTATTAGAGAAACCAATGTAAAAGATTTATCGTTCTGAGAATTGTCGGTTGTCGATCTACATTAGGAATTACTAGGAATTTTTACTAATAGAAAGGATAAGAAAAAGCTTAAATATGCAATATATGCAACTTTTGTAAAAATATGCATAGAAATGCCTAAATATGCAATATATGCAATCACTAATTAGTGCTAATTAACTTTACAATTAGTGTAATACGTCTACATATAGACTATAATTAGAGATATGCAAAAAATAAAACATATGCACTTTGCATATAATCCGGTCTCTAGTTATGACAACGCAACCTAAGCTCTTGCATTGGGGATGATTTTCCTCATTCACTATAATTACGCCTTTTCTTGTTCTGATTGATAAAAATCTAAAAAATATACACAATGCACATCCAAATGGGAGGCGCGGAAGTGGCAAAACACCGTTTTTCGCATCCATAATAGGATTTAGCATCAATAACTATGTATTTTTTCGTAATAAATTTTGTCTAAGTTAAGGTAGCATGTTCATATCTTTGTAATCCCTATTGACCTCACCTAATTGCTATAAACCTTTATCTTACCCATGAGAATCCGATACATCCTATAGCAGCAGAAAGCATGTCACCTAATATAGATGGGAAGGAGTTTCCGGACGGAAAATACGCATGAAATCGAGGATGCTGCCAGTGCGTCACTCCCGGCATAATTTTCTGTTCCACGTCCGTCATGATGCTATCCCACTCCTCTGGTTCTTCGGGCGCCTCACCGGGCAACAGATTCTTCAAATATCCCGGCTCGACGCTGGGTGTTACCCTCCGCGATTCCAAATTATCCAGATATTTACAGATATAGTCGACCATCTCCTTACCGCGGGCCCTGAACTCGTCGCTATCCATCTCTGCAGAAGAGAGAACTGGTGGTGGAAAACAAACAAACAAAAAAAAATTCAGTTCGCCATAAAGCGAAGCGCGATAAAGCGAGATATGATCGCGCGGTCGTAAAATTTACGCCCGCGAATTTCCCGAGCAATCGTTTCTGACAATCGACAAGTTTTCCGTGAATGGGGACGATATAAAAATCCAATTAGGATGGAGTCATCTGCACTTTCCCGGTCGTGAATTTCTGCCGAATCGAAAAGCGTCAGGATCACGCTACGGCACTCGAAACAGAAGAATGCGTGGTATTCATTCATGGCCCGTCTCGATCTTAATAATGCCCCACCGCCAATCAATATTAAATTGACCTCCACTTTTTCTTCTACGGTGCTTCTTTTCGAAGCATCTTTTAGGACTTTAACTGCGATATTACTAAAGACACACTAGATCGTTATAACAGATATTGCATAGACGCCCCAGTGACCAACTATATTTATTTCATATATTATAAATATTTAAAAAATATTAAATCTTTCTTGAATATTAGTTATATTAATATAATATGCATAAAATATATTATAGAAAATATATTAGGAAAACATTTAAAAAAGATATGTAGCATTAATAATATTTTATTGCAAATGTTTTCTCAATATATTTTTCATAACTCTGCAAGAATATTTTGCTTTGTATTTCTGTAAATATTTATTTCATATAAAAAAAAAGATTGAATTTTTTGCTTTTGTACATTTGGTGCGTAGGACGAGTAATATAAAATGGGTAAAATATGCATACATATTAAATAGGTATGTATCTATTTAAAATAATAGTTTAAAGATTAAATTAGATAATATATATCTAATATGATTTAATTAGTATCTAAGTTGAGCGCTGTAACTTTTCTATTAATATATCTGCGTTTTGTATTATATTATTTGTAATATTTGTAAGTTGCGAACGTCAACACAACACCTCTATTCATTACGGCTGCCGGTGTTATATGATTTAGTATTGTTTATGCGTCTATGGATTAGGTACATAGAATGCATACGCGCACGTGCGTATCATCAACGTTTTCATTCGTTTGTCCGTTACATGTTATAGTTTATAATAGTATACGATTAGGGCAGATTAGGGCTAACTGTGTAATTAATTATTGCGGGGTGTGTTTTAGTTTTTGTGGTGACTACGAGGTAAGCAAAACTTTGAACATGTCATGGCATTTATAAGATAATTGGAATGCTCAATATCGTTATGTACAGAAATCGTTTAATAATATAGTTGAAGGAATTTTATGCTTCATATATGTACTGCATCTACCAGATAAATTGCTAGTTGATTGCTTAACAGATTCATCTCGGTAGATAAGCGTCATAACCTCAAATAGAGGTTAGAATACGTTGTGTTGTTTTATTGCTTGTATGTAGAATGTTTTCAATATTATGAATAAAGTAAAAATAAGTATCGTAAGTATTAGAATGTAACTACCACTCCAATTATTGTAAATGCTCCAAATGTATTAGTAGGTGTTGATAATGTTGTACGATGTTTTATTCATGGTATCATCTAATACAATTGGCATTGTTTTAGAGGCCACAAGGAAACGTCATGAGAGCGCCACTACCGAAGATATGAAAAAAGCCATAGGGTTGTACCTGGCACCAGCCAAGGCTAGACTTAAAAATGAGTATTTTTCATTTTTATTGGCTTATTCAAATAAAATGATAATAAATACGTTTGTTTTTTATTTAGAACACTTAAATTAAAAAATAGTGATTAATTTGATAAATCTTCAGTAGGCCTTAAAAGATGCCAGAATAATTGATTATTAACTTGTATGGTGAGTGTGAAAAAACAAGTTCTTGCCTTTTAGACGACTCTATGTATGTTTCAACTTTTCGTTATCGACGTTATACATTCTAAATAACCAAGAACAATTTTAGTTCATTTTGACAAATTAAATAGATTGCATAAAAAATCTCAATTTTCATATAAATATTTTACAAATACTTTAGAAAAAATTAGCGCTTACATTAATTTTTAAAATATGGAATAAATATTTAATTGAATATTTATACTATATTTAGAAAAAAATATGAAAAATATATTTAAAAATATCTATGTAATATTTCTGGCTGTTAGGGACCTATTAGCGAAAGTACCTGCACTCAGAAAAGTTACTGTGTTGAATTAACAAAATGCTCTTTGATGATTTTTTTTTGTTATTTGACCAAAATTTGAGTTGAATTGAGCTTGAATCGGTTTAGTTAAATTACAGTTTTAATTAGTTCCAATTAACAATGAAAATGCTTTCTTTAATATTACTGGAAAGTTAACACGTTTTTTTTTTCATTCAACTAAAAATGCGGTTAGAGAGACAAATCTAAAACATTAAATCCAATCACGTTTTGAGTTGTAGAAATTGAAAAATTTCAGTACGATAGTAGCACATCTGTTTATTATTTTGTAGCAGTTTCTTCCCTATATAGCACAGCAAATACGTTAAATACTTACATGTGTTACAGAAATTGTCATATAGATGGGGTTTCTCTTATTTCACTCCTTTAACCGAACATATTTAGCACAACTAGAGCGATAAGTACGTTTATAATAGGAATAACAATAATAATAGTCTTTATTATATAGTCTGCGGGTAACAACACATGTATAATTAATAATACTTTAATTCGTAACAGTGTCAATAACATACAGATCAAATACTCGACCTATAATCAGGGCATTGCAGGTCGGAACTATTCGGGAAGGGAGATAGCACGAATTACTTTATTTTGCCAACAAAATGCAACTGCGCTCTATCGACTGAAGCGATCATGTCGCATCAGCAACGCATCCTTACTTCTCTCTTGCTGAATTGTTCCGACATATTATACCCCGACTATAGGTCGACTGTTTGATCTGTATATCTTAATGAAATATAAGTACATAATAAACCCAAATGCAATTTAAATTCATATGTAAATTTAAAATTAAGCCAGCGAGCCACACAACCACAAGGCCAGATTCAGATTAACTCTGCTTTACAACTTAAACCTTGACTGACAAAAATAAATATACAGGGTGGGCCATCACGTTCGCGTCGGTTTATATACGAAAAGTGGTAACATATTTATATAGGAATTAATATTTGAATGGAAAATTCTAAATTACCAAGAAAGTATAACAGATAGATATAGGAAGCATTAATATAATCTTAAAGACCGTTAAAATTAGAATCTGAACAGGGTAATAAATACAGGGTGTCCTATTTAAAATAAGAAAGCTACTTGCCTTTAAAGATAGGGAAAATTAAAAGTATGTTTTTGTTCACCTCTATATTTTTTTTGCATTACTTTTATTTTATTATCAAGTCTAATGGTTTAGTTAAAAAATAAATACAGTTTAAAATATCTAGCTTAAATATGCATGAGAGGCAACCATGTTTAAATTTTGGTCTACATTTTGAAGAATAGTTAATTATCTCGTAAACGAGTTGAGTTACTTAATACCAACTTGTCTTTATTTAGTCTGTACTATCAAAATATGCCATAATATACAGGGTGTTCCATTTAATTTTCCACAACTTTGGTGTGTAACTTTTCTTTTAGTCACCCTGTATACTTCAAAATAATTTTTAAATATGATGCTTCTGAACCCGTATAATCCTTAACAAAAATAATTTGAAAATATGTTACCACTTTTCGTATATAAATCGACGCGAATGTGGTGGCCCACTCTGTATGTGATTTAATACCTAACTTCTAAATGTTCCTTAAAAAGAAAACAGAACAAAAAAAAATGATAATATCTATTGGGATTCTACTTTTATAACTAATAACGGATCCCACCGATAAACAATCTCATCTTAGTTATACCTATGTAGATATAAACAGCAAGTAATGTAAATGCCAAATTTAACAAAAGAAAAGACACACATCAAAACAACATCGAACGCAATTTACCCCTAATACCTCTAAATTCATATAACAAATTAATCTGGTATATTTACCAGATAAAGGTCTACTAATAGGAGCTACGATCGTTGAAAAGGCGACTTCCTTAATCGCATACTACAGTGACGGAGTGATTTTCGCAGATCAACCCTCAATATGTGGAACAAACACTTGGCGTGTTTATAATATCAACCGCGTGTCTCCCTCAAATAAAAACGTTGTTAAAACAAAACTAAAGATTATAGTTCGTCCAGTTAAGTATTAATTTGAATGGAATATTCGAAATCTGATAAATTGAATCACAATATATATTTGAACTAACTAAGAGGATTGGTTAGTTTGACTTAAATTTTGGTTATCATAACTAAATTATTTCAACAATTATTTTGCACGTGATACGTTTCAAAGGGTTAGAATTGAACTCTTACTATTAGGATTACTATAATAATATAAATTTGTTGTATTAACAGCAAATACCTAACAAATTGTTGTCGTTCCTGCATAAAAACAGCATTGTTAAATTAACTAAATTTTGGTTAGCTAAAGCAAAGTACTTTTATGAGTGTAAAGAGCGGAGTAATCCTATACGAATAACATAGTTATCGCTTACTTATTGACAAAACATACATATGATTTTCTCAATATGCATAGAAATAAAATATGATTTTATGAATAAATATTGTACTAATACTTAACTACTATTTATAAATTTCAGAAAAAAAATGTGCAGTTTGCGTTAATAATTAAAGTTTGTTCTAAGCGTTCTTCGGTGAAATTTGTCCTTGTGGACATCAATATATCTTCAAATATTGAAAAGAACCGTTCTACATCACAACTCATTAAAGGCATGTAATTAAAATGTGGCAAACGCAAGTAATACTTTTTAATTATTATTATTATTATTTAATATTTTTTCTTTCACAGAACTGTCTAAATATATCTAAGTCAGGATTTATTTCGAAAATATGGCATATCTTTTCTTTAAGTGAAGCACAAAATATTGTTGACTCTCACTAATAATGTTTTTTTTTTTTTAGTTTCAGCATCAATGGTATTTGGATTCAAAATACCACATTATTATATTTTTTACACAACAACTTACTGTAACTCTGCTTTATTTCAGTAGCATTAAGCCACGCATACTGGTTAGAAATATTAAATTTAAAATGTTGTACGTATAACATTTGGGTAATGATTTGTTAGATATTGTTATATGTCTATATCGTTTCAGAAATGTTTTTAATTTGGGGTTTTGCAGTTTATGTAAGGAAATGTTGAATGGTATTTATAAAACTTATATTTGATTAATTTATAATATTTTGTATATGTTGTTTTGTGTTTATATGTTGTGTAACATGTCACTCTTGCTCGCATTTTAGAGTTTTTTTTTTATTTTCGTATCATTAACAAATGAGATATTCAGATGATAAAAAATCCAACTTTCCATTAATTTATGGTTCTGATTAATACTAGCCATATTAAAATAAAATTAGGAATATCGAAAAAGGAAAGCAAGAGAGAAACAAGATCAGATACCACGAAATGTAGAACTAAACACAACACATAGAACAACTCTAAAATATACTGGAGTCCCAACAAATTGGGTCATTTTTCGAATTTCTAGAGGGAATTTGAAACTTGCAGGATAGTTATGGCCGACTATGAGCTATTTAAAGAAAATATTTTCAACCTTATAGCATTTTTAGTATACAGAGTGTGAATATAACGTTTTTATTTGAAATGGAATGATCCATTTTTTTTATGGATCCAGTGTATTGTTCGCATTATTTGTGATGAGTTTGTATTAATATTTTCTATTCCTAAAGCTAATCGTTTTTGAGATATCGATGACGTTTACACTCTTTCCAATAAAATTAAATATCTCATAGGCTATTAGACATTAAGATATTCTACTGATGTAGATGCAAGCACACGGTTATAGGTATTGACTGTAACAGTGGCAACTACAATATCTTATACAGGGTGCTCAGAAACTTATGACAAATATGGATATTTTTAAAGTAAAAAAAAACTTTGTTTTTTCAAATGGAACGCGGTATTTTTCAATGCAGCGTTGAATGCAGTGCAAGATTCTACATCGATTAGTATTAATACTTAGTCTACCTATTTCTAATAGATTTTAAAATATTCACACTTCCCAAGTAACAAAATTTAAAATTCTCGCAATTATTTTTAGTAACTTCATCATTGAAACACTAAATCACCAATAATTTTGTATTAGATTACTATAGTTACTTTGTTGTCTTTCGGTTGAAGTTACTAAGAATAATTGTGGGAAATTTAAATTTTGCTACTAGGGTTATTTCATAAAACCGGAAATATGCCAAAGTTACTACTATAAAGATCTCCCATAAATGTAAACCAAATATTCACTATTTTGCAAGAAGAGTGGAATAACATTCCACGTGAATTTGTTAATAATGTAATAAATGATACAGGTACCGAATAGAATTAATAGAGTTATTTAAGTGAAGGATAGGTGCACTAAATATTAACTAAAATTGTTATGTTTTGCGTTGGTATATTATAAAATAAACATATCCACTACATAAATAAAACGTTTCCTTTGAAATTATTGCTAATATAAATATAATCTTATGAAAATGAGTAGCGATTACTTTCTTATACACACACACCACTGTACATATACTTTGAAATACAGGGTATTCCACGTAACTGGTTCATTAAAAGTTTATGATGTTCTATTATTTACTTATATCTGAGATTTTGGTACCAGTATCTGTTCGATTGGAACTATAAATGCAAAATACCTTAACCAAAATATCACTTCCGGTTGACCGGAAATGGACGTCAACTTTCTTATTTTAAATAGAATGATCTAAGTTTTTATTCATTTTTGGATTCTACAACTATAAATACGTCAGTTTTCATTAGCTATTTCTATAGCTACATGCTGGTGTTTTTGAGTTATTTAAGTTTTTCTTTTTTTTTAGTCATAATCATTGCATCATTGAGAAATTAATATCTCGGTTAATACTGCAAGTAGAGACTCCAAATTTGCTATGTTATGAATGTAGATATTACTCTAAGAAACGGTAAGCACACTTTACATTCTAACATACAGGGTGTTCAAAACTGAGGAACAAAGTGACATATTTTCAAATGCAGAAAACTCAATTTTTTTAAATAGAACACCCTGTATTTTAATTCGGAATTAGGAAGTAAATATCATCCCCTATCACTTTATATCAGCATTCCCTATACCTATCTTTAATAGATTTCGAGATATGAACGACTTTTTGTTAAACAGACTAAGTAGCCCTATCTTTAAATGTTTGTAACTGGCTCTGAAATGGATTCACGTCAAATTCATGTATTATTTTTGAATAACCATACAAGAATGTCTGTTCGAATAGTCATTTCTATTAATATTGCGTTGTACGAAAGTGTAATTACAATGGTATACATAAACACTTTTGGTTAGTCAATGAATTTGACATTAATTCCATTCAGAGCCAGCTACAAACACGCAAAGATAGGGCTACTTAGTGTGTTTAACAAAAAGTCGTTCATATCTCAAAATCTATTAAAGATAGGTATAGGGAATGCTGATATAAAGTGATAGGGGATGATATTTACTTCCTAATTCCGAATTAAAATACAGGGTGTTCTATTTTAAAAAAAAAAGAGTTTTCTGCATTTGAAAATATGTCACTTTGTTCCTCAGTTTTGAACACTCTGTATGTTAGAAAGTATAAAGTGTGCTTACCGTTTCTTAGAGTTATATCTACATTCATAACATAGCAAATTTGGAGTCTCTACTTGCAGTATTAACCGAGATATTAATTTCTCAATGATGCAATGATTATGACTAAAAAAAAGAAAAACTTAAATAACTCAAAAACGGCAACATATAGCTATACGAATAGCTAATGAAAACTGACGTATTTATAGTTGTAGAATCCAAAAATGAATAAAAAATTATATCATTCTATTTAAAATAAGAAAGTCGACATCCACTTCCGGTCAACCGGAAGTGATATTTTGGTTAAAGTATTTCACATTTATAGTTCCAATCGAACAGATAATGGTGCCAAAATCTCAAATATAAGTAAATAATAGAACATCATAAACTTTTAATGAACCAGTTACGTGGAATACCTGTATAACACGAATATGTGTTATAAGCCATAAATGATAATTCCAAGTTTTTATTAACGAAATATTTAAGGCACTCATTTATCAGTGTGTAATCACTATGTGTTTTAGTGTAGCTTGTGATTGCTGGAGACAAGAAAAAAAAGAGTTTTAACAATTATTTTTCCTAATAATTTCCAAAGTTAAGGACAAAAATTTCAGAAACTTTACCACTTAAAGTTTAATATTTCTCGGGAAAGTTTTAAATTACATTTCAAATAATATCGATCAAGGTTGTAATTAGGGAAATATAAAAATTCTTCGGCTTCTCGAGAGGAAAACGCCGCAAGCAACAATAAAATAAAAAGTAAAAATTGGAAAATACCTCAGTCCCATCACGAGTAATCCAATAAATTTAATTCAATTACTAGGTAATTAAAAAGCATCATTTATAGAAAAATAAGAAGCGCCTAACCAAATTAAATTATCGCCTATTCAAATCTTAGCTGAATTATGTTAAATTAACTTACGGATTAGTTAAGAACTATTTTATGTGAACGTATTTATATTTAATATCACCCGGCAGAATAACTACTGAAGATAGAGTATAGAATCCTACCTGTTGATTCGGCTCTGATGTGGTCCGGAAGCTAACACTAAACGTCTACCACCAACTCGCAGATGACATCAATCCAACGACGCACCCCCGATGGCATTTCCCCACCACTGACTTTATTCCGGTTACGGCATCGATATCCGTTTCTTATTAATATTTAATTGAAATTAATTTAGAAAAAAATAAAAAATAAATACTTGTTAGAATTTTCCAACGCTGAAATGAATTTTTTTAATTAACAAAATAAAAGCGTGTGAATTTAATAAATACTTGTCCGATATTTATTAGCCTTTGCGGTTATATATACAGGGTTTTCCACGGAACTGGCTGGTTAGAAATTTTCCGGCTTAACGAAATTCCTCAGTTTTAAAAAATTGGGGTTTGCAACAATTTGGCACTTACTTTCTTTCTAAAATATTTTCACCTTTTTTGCATTTCCGGTTAACCGGAAGTCACCACGAACTTTGTTATTTCAAATAGAACACCCTATATATTATTATATTTTTGAATTTACCACAAAATTCTATGACGATTACCATTAGGGTATCTTATACCTATCTTCAACTGTTTCTAAGATATTACGATTTTTGTTAAAATTTTGACATTTACATTGTTGTATGTAATTGATTAATTCTCACTTGATTTAAGTGTCAGAAATCTCGGAATTTGAAATCAACAAGTACTAATATTGTTTTACCAAAACGTAGAAAAAAAACTCAGTGACATTATACAGGGTGTTTAAAAATTAGTGACATGTCCAAGAATTTTGAATGTTGCAAAACTTAATTTTTTCAAATAGAAAACCCTGTACATTTTTCTATTTTTGGATGTACAATTAAATTCTATGCCGATTTGCTGTAACATTCCCTATACCCATCTTCAGTAGTTTTCTTTTAAATTATTCGTTTTGTTTATTACCGCTTTCAAATGGCCGAATAATTTCTATCTGGTGGGCCATGACATTAACATCACAACAATTTATTATTATTAGTAAGTATTGTGGTCCTATTGTGTTCTGTTGGCCACTTTCTAAGCATACCAGTATTACTGCAGCCAGTCCCAAGCCTGGTGAAATGCGAGGGGGAGGTGGCCGGGGCTTCGCAATTCGTATCTATCATGAAAAACTGAAAAATCGCGAATATCTCCAAAACCTTTGGAGATCGATACAATGACACTCGTATAAAATCGAAAGAAAATTAAATTTTACATCCATTTATGTAAAAATTGCTATACCATTCAATTTAAAAAAATCAAGTTATCCATGATTTTAGATTTCGAAAATTACAAAGCCCTATTTAATAATTCTGTAATTTAAACGAAACAATTTTAAAATAAAAGACGTGTGCTGTGTCATGATTAAGCGAAAACTGAAAACCGCATCTTTCTAACTTTCGTATTTCCGGAGATATTTCCAAACACCGCAGACATTGCAAATGTCATTTTTTTCGAAAAACGTCATGTAATTCGGAAACGGTACAACTTAGCCCCAATGTATGCCTAACGTATTGTTATTTAAATTTAACAAGGAATCCAAAAATGCAATAATATACAGGATGTTCCATTTAAAATAATAAAGTTAGTATCTACTTCCGGTACAACCGGAAGTCCGCCATTACTGAAACTAATTTTAAAATATGTAGAATATGATTCCAGGCAACATTTATTCGAAACATTTTTCCAAAAAAACAATAATAAATCGACTATGGACCGTTGCATCTTAGGCTGGACACCCGGTATATATATTTTTTTTGTAATTTCGGTCTGGTTTATTAATACTATGTTGTCCCCAGCTATATTATTTTGATATATCATTCCCTCTTCGGAAATTTGCTACGGAAGCAAATCGCAATATACCTTGGTATAATTCAGAATTACGAAACTTTGTAACTAATCTAAGAGATCTTTATAATATTTTCATAAAATACCGAGATCTGGACCTGTATGTGGCTTATAAAGCGAATAAAGAGCACAATATGTCGAGATGGTAGGTAGAGCCAAACAAAATTATTATGATAACTTACTTTCATCTTCGCGTAATAAATGTAAAACATCTTGGAGTATTATTGAACAAGAAATTGGTGGCTGACCCAAAAACAATTTTGAGGTGCTGGATGAGTCTGGTAATCTTATAAGCGACCTTGGCATCCTTTACAATCTTCTCTATCTTTATATCAATATTCAACATAACGGTAATACTTAGCAATATACCGAAAGTGAAAGGAGATCATAGCATTTACAATGTGCTAAAACAGGATAGAAAGTCGGTAGATACCTTACGATCCAATTTTCGTAAACCCCTGTAATTACTTATCATAAAAGGTAAGCGGCTTATTATAATATACAAGTGCTAGTCACTCAGTACTGAAATGTAATTCATTTTAAAACAATTTGTATTTTTAAGTGTCAAAAAATTCCAAATATCTCTGGAAAATGACGTTTACAGATGTGAACGAGATTTTACGCGATAGTATCTACCTAATTGTAAGTCAAATACATTATCCATTGTTATCAACAGGCAGAGCAAGCTTAACTATTTGAAAAAGAATAAACTATATTCAACACGTGAACACGTTAAAATACAAATATTGAAGGGATGAGAGAACATCTTTACCGACGACTGAATTCACCCTGAAGGACTCACATCTGAAAGGATGTGTTTAATATTTGGGTCGCTCAACTAGTTCAGTAGATGGAGGGCGTCAGGAATGCACGGTGAGGAATGCGCCTCACTCCATTCGCAGCGCAAATAAGATGAAATTTAACGCCCAGAATGATAAAAACGGAATTATGGAATAAACCTCAATGTAGGGTTCTATTATTACTACACGAAGTGAATGAAAATTTCTTATTTCAAGTTGACCTATAGTATGAGCGTTCTCTATGTGTGTGGCCTTTTATTAAAATTCCGTAAAATACTAGATCTGTTGCTTTGTTACATTTAATGATTTATGCTGTGCATACATTTCAATCGACACTAAACTATCAATATTAATAAATCGTTCAATTACCTCCAATAGAGTGATTACAGGCTCACTGTCAAGTTGTTCTACATTGTCTGCTTCAAGAAAGACCTAAGCATTTAAACAATTGCTACCACCTTTCCCACAATTTATAAATTACGACTGGGACGACATATTTGGCTTCTCATCAAAGCACAGAAGTGAATTCTCATGAAAAAAAACGTTGCTACAGTAATTGTCATATAAATTACCTGGATCGTTTACTATAGGAAGAATCTAATGTTGTAGTCGATATAATACGTTTCAGTTTGCAATGTGGCGTGTATTACAAATAAACACACGCAGCTTCTGCAAATCAAATTTACTTTCATGCCTTAACATCAACCATTCACTTTACGTTACAAATATTACAAATACTACTCACCTATTTATTATGTATAGGAAACCTTCAAGGAACACCTTTAGTGTGTTTGCAAAGTGCTACACACTTTTTAAATCCATGACAAAATTCAAATAAAAACTGTATGAATAAACAAAGAAAAAAGTAATTAATATTTTGTTGAACAATTAATACTCTGATGCCCGGTAACATAAACAATAGTTACCCATTTGTCAAAGTTAATCAATGAATAACAGCAAAAATCAGTAACATAAAGGTTTGTTAGCAGATAATCATTTGTTAAATCAGTTGTTAATTTAACCACCGCTATTTCGGTAGTTACACATTTGTTAAGATTTACCAAAGCACGATATTTGCCGAATGTCCAACGAAAGTTGCCGTGCATGATTGCATCAATAGATGGCGGAACATGTGAACTTAGACGGAAAATCTATTTGACATTTTGACTGAATTTTTATTTTTGATTCAATTTGATCACTGATCAATTAATTTGGAATAAGATAGCAGCAGTGAGTTTAAAATATATACGTTTAGTGATTATTACATTACATTTTTATAATTATGGAGGCTAGGTAGGTGTAATTTCAACATTTGATTTCTGACAATATTATCACTAAATTTGACACTATGCATCATAATGAGTAGGGAAATGCAGGATGCCGTGAGAAAAGCCAGAATTTTACGGTACAAGAGAAACACACATTGTTAGCGATCATTGAAAATTATAAAGGAGTAGTTGAAAATAAAAAAAAAACGGATGGAGTATCTATTAAACAAAAAAAAAAAACGAAGTATGAGCAGAAATTACATCTGAATTTGATTGTCATAGTACTACTGGGTTAAGGATGAAAGAGCAGTTATTTACATTATAGAATTTTATGAAAAAGAACAATCAACACGACCAAATCATTATTTTATTTGCCTTTTTTTCTTATATTTTCATGATTCTTCTCTGAATAGTCGTGGTCTATGACGTCTATCATATATGTTGTCTAGTATATCGAATAGTTCTTCATTGGAGGACGATGATTAATCATTCCATATATCCGTTTTGGTTATAATCATTATAACAAACTTGACATAAACCAGAAGCAAAACCTCAATTACTGAATTTCTAGGTAAAAACGTCAAAGTTTCAAGTTGGCCCTCTATCGGAACCAAAATGAACTATGAATTTTAGTAAATTTACAGTTAACTAGTTTACAACAGCCATTAATCGGTTGTTAACTAATTACTCGACATTTAACAAATGGTTAAGTTTATGTTACTCAACTTTTACTTAACAATTTGTTACTGCTAACAAATGATTAACTAATCACTTGGTTACACACGCTTTATGTTACCGGGCATGATATTTACAAATTAAATTCTGACAGTCCATAGCTAACATTATTTTTTTCAATATCTCATTCTATACTATAAGTTAGTTTTGCGGCTTTTTGATTGGTCGTTGAGCCTACTACCAGCGTTCCTAGCGGGCATCTTCTTGCACTACTCCTGCCCAGAAGCCTTATTTACTTAAGCCGATTAAACCTTATGGCCTGCCTGTCACTGTCAAAATTTATCATTGACCGATGTGTGATGAAATTCGTAACAAATACAATTGGACTATTATTTATAAGATAACTTCATTCATAGCTTTGTAGAAATTTTATCTAATTATAATTTACAACAAGTGTTCAAAATGGTCACCATTCTGTTGAATGCATAATGTAATACGACGTTTCATGTTGTCAAAAATATATTGTGAAATTGTATTCATCAGATCATTTAACTTATTAATTCTTGATAAACGACGAACTATTGAATGTGGGTTTTCGCCAACAAGGTTTTCTATGTGGTTAACAATATTTTGCTGTGTGCGTGGTTTACTAGAACTTTTGCCTTTTAAAACAGATCTTGTCGTCCGAAACTTTACCACTACTAGGCGAATGTGATGTTGTATTATCCACAACTCTACTAGGAAACTGCAAGCGAAATTGTCGCTTACATTTAGCGTATGAATATTACCATTCGCCATTTAGAAATTGTGCACTTCAGAAATATGTTTGAACAATAAAAATATTTTCTTGCAATGTGTACATTATTTAGTAGTATTAAGTTAAAAACTGTCAGGAAAAAATTGCTACTCATAAACGGCAATTGTCAAAATGACATTAGAATATTATTATAAATTATATAAATGACATTAGAAATATGATTATGATTACAAATTACACCATTTAAACAAAATAATATAAACTAATATAATTGTCGAAAGAAATTACAAATTATATTGGCTTCAAAATCGAACAAGCGGATTTCCAAAATAATCCTCATGTAAATATTCCGCGAAAAAAAATAGTAGAGCTGGACAGTCGCCGCTAACCCTGAATTTTATAGGTTTGTGCATTTGCCAGGGTGTAGGTATATGCCGCGTGTTTGTAATGAAGGTTTGAACTAAGTCAGTGTTGGAACATAAGGTAAACGGATCTGTCATAAATAAGAAAAACGTAACCTATATTTGAACTCGCATTATGTATAAACGATTATGGATTGGTGTTTCTGCTTGTAAAAATGAAATGTAATTAATTTAACTTTACTAAATTATGATTTTACAATTCAGTACTAACTGGTGTTTACTAAATTATTTATTATTACTTTAAATATAACATACAATTAGTATAATTATAAAGTGACAAAACTGCATCTCTCAGTTCTTCTATGGTATGCATGCGGTTTCTATAGATCCTATTTTTAGATAGCCGAACATGAAGTAATCTAATGGGGTTAGATCAGGCGATCTTGGTGGCCATCTTTGTGCTCTAGCGAACCTGTCAGCAAAAAAACTGTTGAATATATTGACAGGTTTGTCGAGCAGTATGTGCTGGAGCATTATCGTGCTGAAAATAACCTGCTTAAGTCATTTTCTTGTAACTCTGCAATAAACAATTCCACATCTGTTGTAACGTTGGGCTGTTACAGTTTCCTCGAAGAAAATTGGCCCTATTTTCGTTGCCTGGACATAGCTAACAACTCCACTTTTATGGGATGCAATTGCGTTTCTCGAAATTCGTGTGGATTTTCTGCAGACCAGATACAATAGTTTTTGTAAATTGATTTAGTCTGTTAGTAAAACCAGGTTCATCCGAGAAAAATGATTTGTTTAGCAAGTCATCGTCCCTTAAATTGTTATTAAACCAATGACCATATTCCAATCGCCTATCGTGATCTAATGGTAATAATTCCTGTACCGTAGAAACTTTATAGGGATGAAAATGTAACTTTCTTTTGACACTGAAGTGTATGATAAGGCTATAAAATTATAAAATGTAATAAACTATTTCACTTAATGTTAATATTGATTTTTTTATCTGTTTGTTGAGCTAATTACCACAGATAAATTCCTTTATTTTCTTATAGTATTCAGAAATACTATTGTTGGTGATATTAGATGTAAATATAAACGGTTTGAAAAAAATTATAAGATAAATAATCGAAAGATACTACAACACGCACGCCAGTGTCGTTAAATGTCAAGAAAATTAATTTATGCCCGGTAACATAAAGCTTGTGTAACCAAGTGATTAGTTAATCATTTGTTAGCACTAACAAATTGTTAAGTAAAAGTTGAGTAACATAAACTTAACCATTTGTTAAATGTCGAGTAATAGTTAACAACTGATTAATGGCTGTTGTAAACTAGTTAACTGTAAATTTGGTAAAATTGATAGTTCATTTTGGTTCCGATAGAGAGCCAACTTGAAAGTTTGACGTTTTCACCTAGTAATTGAGGTTTTGCTTCTGGCTTATGTCAAGTTTGTTATAACGATTATAACCAATACGGATATATGGAATGATTAATCATCGTCTTCCAATGAAGAACTATTCGATATACTAAACAACATAGATGATAGACGTCATAGACCACGACTGCTCAGAGAAGAATCATGAAAATATAAGAAAAAAAGGCAAATAAAACAATGATTTGGTCGTATTGATTGTTCTTTTTCATAAAGTTGTATAATGTAAATAACTGCTCTTTCATCCTTAACCCAGTAGTACTATGACAATTAAATTCAGATGTAATTTCTGCTCATACTTCGCTTTTTTTGTTTAATAGATTTATAGAAATATTTTTTTTATTTTCAACTACTCCTTTATAATTTTCAATGATCGCTAACAATGTGTGTTTCTCTTGTACCGTAAAATTTCTGGCTCTTCTCACGGTATCCTGCATTTTCCTACTCATTATGATCTCAAATTTGTTGATAATATTGTCAGAAATCAAATGTTGAAATTACACCTACTTAGCCTCCATAATTATAAAAATGTAATGTAATCACTAAACGTATATATTTTAAACTTACTGCTGCTATCTTATTCCAAATTACTTGAGCAGTGATCAAATTAATTAAAAAATAAAAATTCTGCCAAAATGTCAAACAGATTTTCCATCTATGTTCACATGTTCCGCCATCTATTGATGCAATCATGCACGGCAACTTTCGTTGGACATTCGGCACATATTTCGTGCTTTGTTAAATCTTAACAGATGTGTAACTACCGGAATAGCCGGTGGTTAAGTTAGCAACTGATTTAACAAATGATTATCTCCTAACAAACCTTTATGTTACTGATTTTTGCTGTTATCCATTGATTAACTTTGACAAATTGGTAACTATTGTTTATGTTACCGGGCATTAATGTATGAAATTTGTATGTAGCTAACTTCGCTCATTAAATTGGTAATAAGTATAGATAAATTTTTCCGGAAAACAGTTTTTTTCTTACGACAATCATTTTGAATCACATGGTAGATGTAATTCAGTGTGAAATAGTCGGTATTTGCGCGTTGGTCTACTATTGCTTGAAGCATTCACGATAAAAAAAAACGCAAAGTTATGTGTCAAAAACGTATATTAAAGCTGTCAAAATATATAATGGTTAAAATGCCAAATGTACTACAGAGCAATTATAGTAATGTTTAGTATTTCGAAAATAATAAGAAGGTTTACTTTACAACGAAGGTTTGAAATGCCAATAAGTCTGTATCATTGTCGAGATATTGGAATCTCATGATAGTATGAGTAAGAGAGTTAATCACTCTTTTCCATCAGTTTTTTTTCATCTCATTAGAGACAGGTAAATCTCCCTTGATCGGTGCTCATATTTAAGTATCCTACCTATTTCCCTGTTCGATAAAACTAACACTTTATTTGTAAACGTTTATTAAAAATACAAAACAGGAAAAAAACACGTTGTTTTTAATACATCATCTTAAAACATATCTATTCTACTCTGGTCACAGAATAACCTGACTAGATTGGTAACTCTCATACGCCAACTCGGACTGCGTTTAGTGACGCCAACTGACTATTCTTTGTACTAAAAATTTATTGGCGGGTAATTTAAATGTTTACTATTAATTGCTTTTTTTATATTTATGATTTGAAATCGAACAAAACACATGTTTTGTAAATATCTTTATTAATTGTGCAAAAGTACAATAATTAAATGTACATGGTATTATTTCTATACACATATATAATACATAAACATTATTTTAAATCAAAATTAATGAAAAGCAAAAAAGGAAAAACAACATATGCATTGAATATTGCATTTTTAGAGACAAATGTGAAAATTGAGGCAATAAAATTCTAGAAATAGGTCGATGAAATATGTGAATTCATAAACATAAGTCGGAATATCATTATGAATAACCACAATCTTTTATTAGAAAAGAATTAATTAATTTTAACCAGGTAAAACTATATACATAAAATAAATTTATAGACTGGTGACGTAAACTTAAATTGTGATCTAAAACTCGAGAACACTATCTAATCCTCCTTATTCTCTATTCCAAATTACCTTAATCGTTCTACAACAAAAGCTATCAATGTATTTATAAATCTATTCAATCTTTGAACCAATAAATATAAGGATACTCTTAAGCATTTGAAGAGAAAATCACAAGTTCATTGAAAGCTTACCGTCCTGAATTATTTTTTTGTTTTATTGTAACATAAGCCATATTTCTCATACATAAATAAATACAATACCAGTCAAACGAGTCTTACACAAATGCTCCTATGTAAATCATTAACAAATATATTTGTCGCAAAAATAAAACCACAGATAATATTCTAAAAACCAAATAGTATGTAGAGTATAAACATGAAATGTAACAAATATCATTTCAAGCAAATTTTCAATTTGTTTTAAAAAAAATTGAAAAACAAAACATGTCTGAAAACCTGATAAGTGCATATAAATCGGACTTTAGTTTTAACTCGATTGTATGCTAGACAAGTGATTTCCAAATTAAGATTTATTTTTCACATTCAATTTATTAAATGATTTTCCTTGTAGGGAGTTTTCTATACAAATTAAAAGATTATTGAGAGTTAAAAGTTAGGTTACCTGATATTTGAAATTATATTACTAATTTAGCATTAAAGAATATATTTCTAGTAATATTTGGTTAAAATTAGTTAAGAGCTTTTCCATTAACATAATAACTTTAATTTATAGTTTCCTTCCCCTATAATCGTCTAGAGGAAACTCACTAAATAATAAATTTTTTATTTTTCCCCTAAAAACATTTTTCTTATCTAAATCGGTTGTAGTTATTTTGTTTGCATTTATTTACTAAAATTTTTGATTCGCTGTCATTAAATCACTTCCAGATTTGGTTTTGATTTCCTGAGTTCTCGCTCTATGCCCTCGATATTATGCCCCAAGCCCCAATCCATTGACCATAATGGGTTTCACTACGACTTAGTCTTCCTTTCCAAGGAGTTAATTGACATTGTCATGCTGCATTAACTAAAAACACTGTATTTACCTAAAATAATATCTTTGATTAAGGTAGCATATCTTAGAATGTTTACTTTTAACTTACGTGTACATTTTTATGATGTAAGGTGAGATGGGGAAACATTTCTTGATATTATCGATGGATCTGATGCACCTAATAAACATAAATTTATATTACCATTATAGGCGATTATAGCTTAATTAGATTTAATAATTACTTTTCATGTTATGTACTAATCAAAATTGATTTGTAAATATTAATAACTTACATAATAAATGGGGAGCAATTTTCTTGCTGCAGATTGCAATGCAATGTCTCCAGAAGAATTCTCTGAAAGTGTACCTGCTTATGCATAACTCTAAATAAATCTTAATTATACACGTCTGTGCTTACTGCAAATCGTTCGATCAATACATTACCTGGCATATTAATATAACATCCATTTCACACTTACAAAACGTTCGAAATAACCAAAAACGTGCATAAAACCGCGATGGTGAACGACGCCAACAAATTTGTCAAAATGGCGTCAATAAGCAAAAAACGAGTGATCGCGAGCGGCACGTAGCGCGATTGTCGAGAACAGCAAGAATAGTGAATGAAGCGAGATAGACGACATTAGTACAAATCACCGCTTGTAGGGTGCGATAAATAATGTTCATTGAAATATAATGGAAGTCCCACCCTCACTGACTCATGGACAACATTAATACATCAACGTGAATACAGTTCTAGTCATTACATCATTAAAAATATATTCCCTAACATTCCCAAATCTTATTTTCCAAGGTTAAATGGTTTTGCTTGAGAATTAATGAACCAGTCAAAAATAATTATTCGTAACTGTCATTTACTGTCATCCTGTATTAGTATATAAGTCTTTCTAGGCATTAGTTAAGTAAAAAGTACAGAGAGGAATGTTCCAGTATTTTTCAATTTTCATCTTCGCTTGTAGGTATGTATATCTATATATATAATATATCATAATTGATATGTTAAACATAACACAAAACATCCTAATTTCTTGCACAGTCATCGCACGTTTGCTAAAGAGGCTCTTCAACAAATCACGGAGCCTGTAGATCACGCGGAGGGACCATTTTGGGACGAAAGGACCAATATTCTCTATTTCGTCGATATGTTCAATGGTATGCTTAACCGTTACCATGTCAAAACGGGGAAAATTGATACGGCGGAATTCAATGGCGACTTAACTTTGGTTATTCCGTGCGAATATAGCCAAACTAACCTCGTAATCGGATTGAACAGAGCAATAAAGCTGATTGATTGGCCGCAAAACGCTCAAGTCACAGAGGTTAGACATTTGGCCACGATGGACAAGACCAGAAAACGCATTAGACTTAACGATGGTAAAGCTGACGCAAAGGGAAGACTATGGATAGGTAAATTTCATTAGCTTGGGCATTGTTAATTCAATGTCGTTGACTTTAACTGTTGTTTAAAAACGCGCCAATTGTACAAGTGGAATGGTTCAACCAGTTGAGCATTTTTTTACCTATAAACAACAAAAGCCGCCCCTGCATCAACCTCACTTTTGGACCCATCCGTAAAAATTTCTAAATCCTCTCCAAAATTGTCTATAAATTTATTACAAGTAATACTTTTTAATTCCGCGGGATGAATTCGACCTCCTATATCTACTCGCCTTTCTAAATTGCCAGTTCTAATTTAATTCCCGTTGTCGTAATTAAACCCGCAAACCATATTTTATTCCCGTTCTTACTACGAAATTTGAATTCGCTCAAACCTAGATCTACTGGTAATATACCCGAAATCACGCACGCCGCGTCTACAGAAATAGAAGAATACGCATTCGCGGCCCTAACCCTTAACAATCTTTGTACCCCGATTAATTTTTGTGTTTATGTAATTTTACACACCCCTGTAAATAGTACCCGCCGCGTTACCGTTTAAACTCCAAGATATCTAACAAATTCTTTGCAATAACAAACTATATAGAGAAAATGTCAACATCCTACATATCAAAAGTACTGTAAAGTTGAAAATATTTTCCGTAAATACAGCACAGTCGCGCCATGACTACTCCGCGAGTTTCAAAAGCAGCCTATATAGAATAAGAAGAAAAGGACTGCTCAACTGCTCACGTTCCACTTTATCGTTGGCTTTATTCGCCAAATCCAAAGAATTCACTACTTCATAGCTATCAATTTTGATGGATAAGTTACTGTGTTAGACGGCGTACGATTGGTGCGTACGTCACCGCGTGGGTTCTTGCTACGAGCGAACTTATTCGTATAAATTCGTAACATTTTCATTCATACGAAGCATGCGAAAATATTCAGCCATTGTCAGAGTCCTGCGGTGAAATATGCACTGGCCACCGATAATAACACTATGTAACAATTTCTATTAATTTTTTTGTCTTTGGGTTGTAACTGTCATTTCCTATTTTCTTATGTCAGAAAAGTATAAAAACAGTCGATTATTTCCCACAAACTTTGCTTTTGTGACCAAGACAATGATATTTTAAAATTTACAAGTAAACCCAAAATGAGAAGTACATATTATGTCGTTCGACGTAGAATACGGGAACTAAAGGCATCAGTGACTGGAGTGAATTCATTTACGATAGGAATGACAATAAATATGTCTGTCAAAATTACAAGTATCTGCATTTTCGGCTTTAGATATGTTTTTTTTTTTTGGAAAACAAAACGAAAATATCACAACGAAGATGTATAATTTATTGCTATATTGTTCAGGCGCTATTTTAAATTTTCACAGATCCAATGTTCCAACGTCCCTCCATTCAAAACGTCTACACTCCTAAAGCTGATATAATAGACTCATCTTACGATTTCAGCGCTCAAAACGGTGTGTATATGTACTTCTCATTTCACTATACCTATTTTCTAATTCGATGATGCCTTCAAGAGGTTGCAAATATGAAGCAGACGCATTTTGCTATGTTTGTGGTCAGTTTATTAAGACAAGAGGATGGTATAGGGGAGAAAAGATATCCATGAGATTTGCAATTCCAAGCATTTGGCGAGAACCCACAGACCACTCAAGCAACTGCTACTTTTGCATTGTGGACCTTTCCAAACGCCGTACTGGCAAAAATGCACCTGCTGTCATGTATCCGAATCTTCCTTCATCCATGGTCCCAGTATTACACAGCCCTCAGCTTCCATTACCTACTCCTCCTAAGATAGATCAAGCGTCTTCAATCAGCAACAGCGAGTCGGAGTGTGAAGAAAATATTGTAGAATCAGATGACGATTTCATATATGGAGATGATGAGAGAGGCCCATACTATCCCAACCAAAAAAACATCAACGACTTAGTTAGAGATCTTGGCTCTCCAAGTCCAATGCTGAGAATTTGACCTCTAGGATGGAGCAGTGGAACTTGCTGGATGAAACTGTGCGAGTCGTAGATCAGAGAAAGCGTCACCAAACTTTTTGTAGCTTTCTCACCTATCTAGATGGGCTCTGGTTTTGCCACGATGTGACTGAGCTATTTGAGGCAATTGGAATCGCCTATAATCCAAATGAGTGGCGTCTCTTCATTGACAGCTCTTTAAGAAGGATCAAAGCAGTACTGCTGGATAATGGTAATAACTTTCTATCTCTTCCCCTGGGTCATTCAGTGCACCTCAAAGAGGATTACTTTAACATCAAGACCTTGCTGAAAGTTTTGAAGTATAACAATTATGGGTGGGAGGTCATCGGCGACATCAAAATGGTGTCATTCCTCATGGATCTACAAGGTGCTTTCACAAAATTCCCATGTTATCTTTGTCTTTCGGACAGCAGGGACACCAATGCACACTACAACAAGCGCGACTGGCCACAGAGGACAGAGTTTTCTATAGGGAAAAACAATATCAAATGGGAGCCACTGGTAGACCTTTGAAAGGTGCTGATGCCACCACTGCACTAAAGTTGGGGTTATAAACATTTGCGAAAGCTCTAGGTACGGAGTCAGCAGCTATGAAACACCTTGAAAAATTATTTCCTAAGCTATCTGAGACGAAGGTCAAAGCCGGTGCGGTGTCTTCGTAGGACCTCAAATTAAAAAGATTCTCGACTGCGATGACTTTCCTAAAAAGCTCACCCGTAAGGAGAAAATATTGGAGATATACACATGATATATACATGTGTCCACTTAAATATGAGACTAATCGGGCCAAAAAAAAAATATTGAATCTATAAAAAAAATTTATATAATTAATATAAAAGGCAGTGCTTCTTAAGAAATATATTTGGGGTTTAAAATTAACATTCGTAATTTTGCTATAATTAAGAAAAACGAACATAAAAACATACGATATACATATGTGGCTATATTTCAAATTTTCGCTGTCCTAGTCACAAAAGCAAAATTAGAGGGGGATAAAAGTATTTTTCTATTGTTTTGAAACATAAATAAGTAGGAAATAACGCTTACTACTCAAGGACAAAAAACGTGTTACCTAGTGTAATTATTTAAACGGGTCATAAGCATTTCCTTTTGCACTTCAGGCACACTGGACATGTATTGGACGGCGTAGTGATTGATATCAACGCCGGAAATGTATACTACATCACTAACGAGAATCTCGACAACCCACGATTGGTTATCGGTTTAGTTAACATCAGCAACGGACTGGCCTGGAATAAGGAAAACACTCTGTTCTATTTCGTCGACACCACTCCAAATACGGTGACGGAATACGATTACGACAATGAATCCGGAGCGATTGCGTTCAAGAGAGTGGTATTCGAAGGAAGCAACTTCCCTGACGTGGTTACCACCGGGTTGGCCGACGGTATGGCCATAGACGTGGAGGGAAACTTGTGGATAGCCCTCTACGGCGGCGGCGCTGTCATCAGATTCGATCCCAAAAACAATAGAGTGTTACGAAAGATCGATATACCAGCGAATTATACCACCGCTGTTTGTTGGGGCGGACCTAACTATGAAACGCTCTACGTGACTACTTCTCGGTTTCTGCTGAAGGAGAATGAGAAGAGAGACCAACCAAAAGCTGGAAGTATCTTCACACTGACTGGTCTAGGTACACGTGGCGTCCCGAATTATCTAACTCGCGTTGGTAGAGGGAGCCAAAGATTAGGAGACCGGTGTTTAATCAATTTTGTTGCCTTCATGATCTGCTCAAAGCTTTTTTTTATGACCACACCATGTATTTATCAGATAGTTTAGGTAAGATGCAATTATATAACGAATTCACTAATTGTTTCGTTTTTTTTTTGAAGCTACCTTACTTTCCTGTTTATTTGGCTTTTACTAGCACTTTGTCCTTATCCAAACTTCACACTCATTCCAGATTAGATGTTCGTATTCGTTGCTTTACAGGTCTATCAGTATTCTCTTTTGAAAGCCACAGCCATGAAAACAACGATAACTTGAGCCTAGAGGACGAAATACTTTTGAAAAACTATATCCCTAAAGCCCCTAAAGGAATTTATTTTAAACACTGCAACCAATATTTAAGGGTGCGTGGCAAAGCAACATGGCGGAATATAGTATAGAATCATTTAAAACAGGTTTCAAATGCAAATGAAGGAGTAATTGGAAGTTGAAGTGCATACTCGGTTGCCTACTCTATAGGCAAATTCTGAATTTGTTAAAAATGACTATAAAAATACACCGTCTTAGCAATAAGTGCTAAGTATAGCCTTATTATAACGTAAACTTTATTATTTTTTTTTTTTGTTAATACATTTTACTCGGGTAGATTTTTCATTCTTCGAGATGTCTATTTGGTAACTTTTGCTGTATTCCCTTCAAACTAGAGTAAATAACGGTATCTTAATGTCAGTTACTGAAGTTAAAACTGAGTAAACTGAGTTAAATCCTCATTCTGCTTGTGGCCACGAAAGATGACGGTTGTTTTAGTATACCCCTATAACAATTTTTATGCCATACTTTCAGAAATATCAAAGTTTTACAGTGTTTACCTAAAAAAGTATTGGCCGCGTTCAGAATACGTAACCGCTACGTAGCTGTTCCCAAACGGTTTGGGAACTGTTGACAATTTGTGTCAAAAACGCAACGCTACATGTGCGCTACAACAATAACATACAATGGAGCAGTCGTCATTTTGTGTAGCGAAAATCGCTATTGATATGTATCATGATCGTACTCTGAACGCGGCCATTGATTTAACACCTGAATAATATAAATCCATACTCTGACCTATATAATCTTCGAGAATTTCCTATAAAATTTCTTGAGAAGAATCCCGGCTGAATACCATTCCATGTTATTGACCGGTACGGAGGCCCATTGAACCGAAAGCCCAACTTGATCCAGAGAATTACCTGCCTACTTACACCCGCCTTTAGAGCTGTCAATAATCCCCTCCCAGGTATTTTATAAAGTATATATCCCACATAAAGAAAGAAGATAATTCATATGAACCGCCATTATTTTAGTTATTTTAGGAATTTTAATATCTAAGGGCTGTCCTAAAAATCGACACTCACTAAGATGGTCTGTGATAATAGTGATTTTTAACATATATCGATAACACGGATAGGAACTGTTTTTTATTTCATCGGTGGATTCACCGGTTGCAGTTGGTTTCACCAGTAACGTTCTTAAATTACTGTTTAGTTTCTGGTGGTGCACCAAAACACATTCTAAAATTTACCGCTTCAACCAAGTGGTGCCATCATCGCGCAATTAATTTTGGGAGATGGTGAGTTTGGTGTGGTGAATTAGCATAAGCTGACATAACCTCTAAATTGAAATAATTCAAGTAAACATGGAAGCTTGTTTGCCGTTTGAGAAAGAGGCCGTAGAGGTTTCTTTAGAATGTGATGGAAAATTGTTAACAACGAAATTAACTCCAGCGGAAATTGAAATGATTTCAAACATTTCAGTTATTTTATCTGGACTCTCTAACACCATTTTTGTTACCACGTATCATACAATTCCATTAACAAGGTTCTTTTTTTCCATTTTTGGAGAAAAGGGCGATTTTTTAATATAATATAACAAATATAAGGATTCGACCACAGCACTGAGGTTAGGAGTGTTTTTAAATTTACTGATGGTGGATGGACCGGTAAAACATCAGCAACTGACGTCATCCTCAATATGGCCACCATTGGTGTAAGCCACCAAACCATTATGCTGAATTAAAGAACAGGCCCATAGTGAATTTTACAGTTACCCTATAAATTTAGTTTCTGCCATTTACGGGTAGATGGCTCTGCTTTTCAAATGTTAGTCTTTAATTTTGACATTTCTTTAACCTCATTTATTTAAAGTGCCAGGAAAGTTTGAATGCGTATTTTTGTATTAAATAAATTGTTTTATATAGTATTTACTGATTCCAACATACGTACCTGTGATCAAAAGTGGTAAAACATAGCATTTTGGTAATTAATTAAAGAGTTACGATTGTTTTGTGTTGAAACAGTCTTTTATTTGCACATTTAGTGTATTTTTACAACGATATTTAGTGATTACATTTCTCAAATTTAAATAATCAGAGAAGGGGCTTTGGGGGTGCGACTTTTAGGTAAGAAACTGCCTATTCGTTAGTAAGCGCCTGGAAAATTAAATTGACAGTGGATTTGGTGCTCCTACAAGTGTCCCGTGCTAGCTAGCAGGTATAGAAGGTCACTTTTCACAATATTCATTCATTTATCAGAGAGGTCGCTAGATGAATAAAAACCACTATATTATTGTAGTTTATTTTTTATTTAAAAAAAAAAGAAAAGGAAAAAAATGTATACGAATAAAGAAATCATAAATAAATTGAAATTTTAAATTTAATTGTACTCAACTAAACAAAATTAAAATTTAGAAATCCCGGGCATTTTGTTCTGTAAAACAGAGCAATTCCCTAATAGCCAAATTTAAATTTCCCGCCACTATTTTTAGTGACTTCAACGTAAACGCATTAGAATAACTATTAATGTAGTACAAAATGGTAGGTAAGTTTATGTTTCAACGTTGAAGTTACTAAGAATAATTGCGGGAAATTTAAATTTGGCTATGTGGGTTGATACATATATATAATTGTATGTGTGTTTCTTATCCGTGAGTTGCTCCAAGAATGGGAATTATATGTTCGTGGTAGTAGCGGATTAGTTATTAAAAAATAATACTTAAGTTATGAAGAAATGATTAATTAAAAAACAATTAACAATTGCAAAACTGATAAGAAAATCAACGTGTAAGAAAAAACTTATTCAAAGTGTACAGGTAATTATTGGCTGACATGTTTCAGCTGACTGGCCATCTTCAGAGCCGTGTTAAAGCAGAGACAAAAATTTAACAGTTACAGTAAAGTTAAACATATTACAAACTAATTAATAATTAAAATTATCAAAATATAAAATTTAAAATTTTAAAATTTCAAGGAATAAAATTACATGGATGCCAATGTCTTGTGTGGAAAATTCATGTTTAACTTTTCTGTAATTTTTAAATTTTTGCCTCAGCTTTAACACGGCTCTGAAGATGGTCAGCCGAAACATGTCGACCAATAATTACCTATAAATTTTGATTAAGTTTTTTCTTACCTGTTGATTTTCTTATCATTAAATATCACTCAATTTGGACATAACCATATACTGAAATATATACAAATTGTTTGGAAAATGGATTTAATATTTTTCCGGTAAAATTCTAAATTTGAAAAACAGTTAGATATGTCGAAGGTGATGTACTTGATCGTCCAAAGAAACTCTCTAAATCATCTAATTTGTTTGGGTACGCTAGCCTTCGTAAACAGAATATAAGGAAGTAACAAGAAATTAAATGAAATGGCTTCTTAGCAAACTTTAATGTTTTTGATTTTTCTCAAATCTTAAGTCTAAACAGTCACAAAGCATTGCAATAATAAATAAGATCAAATATGAGTCAAAGGGAAGAAGTGCGACTAGAGAAACGAGTGGAAGACTGAGCTATTGCTAGTAACAACCGATGATTTCCAGCTTAAACGCTCAGATAAACACTATTTTACTTAAAATAAGCCCTGTAACTTGGTATCTTGGAGTAGAGGACATTTAAGCAACATGCTGTCACAGCATCTCCAGCCGTACTGAAGAATTAAAGGGGTAACTCTTCATTCGTAATTTTTTGTAATGCTAGCGCGTCCTCTAGCCTGTAGCAGTTAGAATTCGTTACCCCGCATGCCATCTGCAACTTGAAAGGGCATATTTATGATTAAAAATTAATAAAATAGATGATAAAAATTTGATATTACTAATTTAATTAAGTATTACATTTATTTATTTACATTTTTTGTTATACCGGGCTGTGTGCTACCTTGTAGCATTACACTACATACATAACAGATGCTTGCTCGACAGCCTGTAAGTATTTTTTTAAATATTATAGAAATGCCCATAAATGTATATGCATAACACGGTTTACCCGTATCTTGCACATTATACACGAATACCCACTGGAGATACTGTGCTACTCGGGAGCTATCGACATATGGACACACTGTATATCAAACCTAACTAACATCCAATAAATTGGAATCTTATTTTAAGTTCATGATGCGTATTATCTTTTAAGCATGGACTACAAATGTTTTTGCTATCGTTTTCTGAATATTTTAAATGCTAAGCCATAATCAGTTACCAAGCGCATAACCTTAAATATTCGAAACGCTATTCCAAAGAATCTGTATAACGATCAAAGCAATTAGTTTTGTGTAACTGCGCCGGTTTCCCCGCTATTTATTGAAAGCGGTTTCAATTTCAAGGTAAGAAAGAGTCAGTTATTGCTCACTTTCATAATATACTCTTCGATATAAAATGCAACGTTACACACTGTTAGTTGTATTCGCATGCAGGTAAAGATAACTATAAATCTCTCCTATATATAAGTGCTTATATACGGGAATAATTTGACTTGCTTATTTTAAGCTCATTCGCCCTTAACCCAGCCGTGATTCAATTGACAAAACCTGTAGATCATGCGGAAGGCCCCGTATGGGATTCAAGGGTCCAGTCGCTTTATTTCGTGGATATCCATTCCGGCCGATTGAACAGGTACAACATCGAAACTGAAGAACACAATTTTGTGCAACTGAATGGGGAATTAGCGTTAGTAGTGACCTCAGAATCTAATGTAAACGAGTTCGTTGTTGGTTTAAATCGTTCCGTTGTTGGGATCGAATGGGATGGTCGAAATAAATTGAAATCGTCTAAAATTTTGACAACGGTGGATGTGAATAAGCCGACTAATAGATTTAATGATGGAAAAGCTGATAAGAATGGAAGATTGTGGTTCGGTAAGAATTTATTATGGTTTTGTTTCAATCAGGCACTCATAGCGTTATTGATTTTAGTACAAAAAATAAATTTAGTATTTTTAAATATTCCAATATTTTATATATGTAATATAAATGTTTTGAGATTATTCTAAGGAAAGTCAAAGCTTATCTGAAAATTAACATTGCTCAAAAATTAAGTCATTTAATTAAAAAGAAAGTATTAATATTACCTGGCATCACATTAATATTTATTATTTCTTATTTCTCGAGATAGCAGCTGTTTAAAAAGTTGTGTTTAATTAATATTCATTTTAACGTTTCGACAATTTTTTATTGTCTTCTTCAGAATGGTTTGTTTTTTTTATAATATTTTTTATGTATATATTTAAATTCACTACACAAACATGTTAAAATTCAAAAATTTAAACTTTTAAAATTACATTGTATTATCTTACAATGTTTGTCAAAAATGAACTACATTTTAACTGCGTGTGTGGAAATACAAATATCATGATCAATGATATTTGTATCCTCATATGATACAAATATCTGTTGCATTTCCACACACGCAGTTAAAATGTAGTTCATTTTTGACAAACATTATAAGATAATGTAATGTAATTTTAAAAGTTTAAATTTTTGAATTTTAACATGTTTGTGTAGTGAATTTTATATGTACGTAAAAAATAATTAAAAAAAAAAAAACCATTCTGAAGAAGACAATAAAAAATTGTGGAAACGTTAAAATGAATATTAATTAAACACAACTTTTTAAACAGCCGCTATCTCTAGAAATAAGAAATAATACATAAATTATCGGCTAAGAATATATTACATAAAAACATTAATATTTATATATTTTATGATTTTCCAATTTTACTTACTATTTGTATTGTATAACCACATGTAACTTTATGTTTATATCAGTTAAAAATATTTATATTAAACTAAAAACAGATCATTATTACACAGGGTGTCCCAGCGAACTGGGTCAATACAATTTTTCAAACTTCTAGTAGGAATTTGATTTTGAAACTTGCAGAGTAATCATGGTCTAGAATAGAATATTTTCAGCCTTATAGCACTTTTGGTATACAGGGTGTCGATATCAACTTTCTTATTTTAAATAGAATGGTGCAATTTTTATGGGTACACTGTATTGCTAGTATCATTTATAATGAGTTTATATTAATGTTTGCTATTCCTAAAGCTAATCGTTTTTGAGATATTTGCAATTTTGTAAAAATGTTGACGTTTCCACCCTTTCTAATAAAATTAAATATTTCATAGCCTATCAGACATTAAGATATTCTACTGATTTGGATGCAAGTGCACGGTCATAGATATTGATTACGACAGCGTTAATTGCAATATCCTATACAGGGTGATCAGAAACTCATGTACAATATGGATATCTTTAAAGTAAAAAACTCTTTTTTCGAATTGAACGTGACATTTTTCGCTGCATAATTGAAGAAAAAGAAACAAAGGAGATTTTTCACGATACTGCCAATATTTCACATGAATAAAATATTTCGAAGAACCGTAATGTAATCAATACACTGCGCGCAATAATCATTGTCGATATAAGCAAATATTAGATTTATCTTTTCATTATTTGGAAGAATAATTGGCTGAGATTTTAACGTGAAGATATTTGCTAAATTGTCGATCTGAAACGATATGTATCTATAAAGGATAAAGCCACTATACATGCGTTAATTAGCTAACGCTAATTAATAATTAGTTCACATTAAAAAGGTGTGTAACACTCGGTTGATATTAGCATACATATGTTTCACCTTACGAAGGATCTTCAATACTACAGATGGAAATCGCATTATTAACGTTAATAATGAGATTTCCATCTTAAATTCTTATTCAATTATTCTTCCACTTATTAAGTAGATATACGAATTTCTCCGTATGATATATTAGGTTGACAAATAGCACTGAAGACCCCTGGTAAGGTGAAACATATGCATGCTAATATCAACCAAGTATTACATACGTTTTTAGTGTGGGCTTTTCATTATTTGCTTATTGAAAGAAACTTTAGAAAAGTGGGGTGTTTTGTATATTATATTATGCATTCGTTACTATTTCATTAATTCTTTTATATTTTAGTGTAATTATAGGCACATATTTCAATTTCCTTTTTTATTATACCAGATAAACACTAAGATAATGCGTTACAATAACAAATTGCCCACTGTTATACAAAATATTTAACTATTATTTTAAGTCACTGTTGGAGTCTTGTTCCTACAGACGCCTATTCACATCAACATTCAACTGGTCTATTTTTGGGATCTATGATCTATCGGGGACAATTCCATTGCTTTCCGGTTTTGCGTAGATCTATTTGTTTTGAAAAGATTAGAGTAGATATTTACGATATCAAATCCATAATACTGTGGCCAAATTAACAATTATAAGAGTAACTTCAGAAAGAATGTTTTTTTTGTCCAGTAAGTCTTCTTTTTCTGTAATATCTTCACAATCAACTGTTGCTTTGATTTTCTCAATTTTGTATTCATTATCTTCAGAAATATTTCGTGTACAAATTGGTGCTAAATGTCATTGTGTTTAATCTAAAGAACACTAGATGAGATAAAAGCTGATTATTATTAAGATCAACGCGAGAGTGGATTGCTGGTAATTCTAATACTTTAGCGAATATCATTGCATTTATTAAATTAATTTTCTAAAAAAGCTATTTTGTATTTCTAAGTAATTGTTTATTTTAATCGTTAACAAGAATTTTAAAAATTACTTCAAACTTTATCACTTTTTATAGAACAAGTAAGACAAACAGTTTTGGAATTACAGGAAGACAGGATTGGGTTATTCTTAGTCAAGTTTTATTTCTCTTGGCGTCCTTCAAAATGAGTAAAATAGTATCTACTTGTATGGTATTAATTTCAAGAGTTTTTTCGGAAATGTTTTGTTAACAAACCCTTAATTCCAAAAACATTGTAGAAAATAATATTCTCTAAAAAAATACTTCTTTCGGACTGTAATATGCGTACTTTAACGAAAATAATTTACCTAAACTTGTTCATCATCAGTATATACAAATAATTATAGATACTACTAATTCTAAGTACCATATAACTTTTCAAGAATGTATTTTCAATTGTGCACCAATACCATTAAATTTAACCTATAAGAAATGAACATTTGATTAAGTCAAAGAAAATACAGGCACAAAAAATACATACCTGGCCTAAAATGTTGGAGCAAAAATACGTTATTTGTTTCACACAATTTACAAGGCTATATAGCTACTGTAAAAACAGAATTTATTCCGTAAATAAAACGCAATGGAACCAGCTAGAGAGAATTTGTTGATAAGTTGGACAAGCTGTCTTTACCATAAAACCAAAGCTTCGAATACGCAGTAATTTTTAGTGCAGAGTGTAAACTTATTAAATTGCTCAGCTTCATATTTAGTTGCCTAGATAGGTAGATAGATAAATGTTAGATATATTACATGCTGTGCAATATTTGGTACATACTGACAAGGTGTCATAACATAAACGATAAATTAAACTAAAGAAATGATAACACTGCGCAGGCTTTCACGGCCGGTGTAACTATAACTAACAGCTTCTTGCGGGTTTCGCCGTGTGTCAAAACTTTCGCTCGACGTTTTGCTGTTCATACTGACAGCTTCTTCACTGGAAAAAAAACCATTCTCCATGGTCCGACATTCTTCTTATATACGCCCCTGGTGCATCCAACCGTGTAGTTTCCGCTCCATTGACCGTGACGGTTCGTAGTAGGCTCTTCCACGTGTTGCTAAGGTGGTACCCTTCTTCTCTGTTAACGGTTTAATTTTTCTCTATTTCTATGGCTTCCCTGATGAGTCTTTTCCCGTAGTTCTTGGTGGTAGTTATTACTTTTAACATTCTGAAATCCATTTTGTGTCCGGTGTCGTGCATGTGTTCTGCCACCGCTGATTGATCGGTCCTTCTTAATCTTGCGTCCCTCTCATGTTCTTTTATTCTTATGTCGATGGCTCTTCCTGTTTGTCCGACGTAGCACTGCCCGCACTGGCATGTTATCTTGTAGATACCTTCTGTGCGCCCCTTGGGTATCTTATCCTTTGCGGTCGGTAGATACTGCTGGATCGACGTTGCAGTCCCGAAGCGTACTTGTACGTTACGTTTTCTTCAAAATTCGGCTACTTTTTCGGTGACTCCTGCTATGTAAGGTAAACACGCCATCCTCTTCGCAGTTCTGTAGTTTTCTCAGTGTTGTCTTCTCTTAGTGGCTTCCTTATGTCGATGTCAGTGTAACCATTCTTCTTTAGTGCTTTCTCCAAATGTATTTTTTCACTGGTAAGATGTTGTTCGTCACTGATGTTTCGGCTCTGGATAGCAATGTTTGTATTAATGTCTTCTTCTGCATCGGATGATGGTGAGATCTTGCATGCAGATATCTATCGGTGTGCGTCTTCTTTCTAAATACTGCGTGCTGTAGCATTCCCTCTTTTGTTTTCTTGACCATAACATCCAGGAAAGGGAGATTTCCATTTTGTTCTTTCTCCATGGTAAACTTGATGGCTGGGTGCTGTGAGTTTATGTGTTCCAAGAACTGTTGTAGTTTTTCTTCTCCGTGTTGCCATATTACAAAAGTATCGTCTACATATCGCAGCCAACACTTGGGTTTCATATCGCTGGAACTTAGGGCTTCTTCTTCAAATGCTTCCATAAACAAGTTGGCTATTACTGGTGATAAAGGGCTTCCCATTGCTGTTCCGTTCTTCTGCTCGTAGTATTTTCCTTCATACAAAAAGTATGTCGTGGATAAGCACAGTTTCACTAATTCAATGATGTCTTCTTGTAGTTCAAGTTCTGGCCAGTGCGTCTTCCGTGGGTATATTAGTGAATAGCGATATAATGTCGAAACTTACTAAAATGTCTGTAGGTTCAGTGTTTAGCGTAGACAGAATATCCACGAAATGTTTCGAATTCTTCACATAGGTTGCAGTTTGTCCGGTATAGATCAGGAAGCCATAGAAATAGAGAAGAATAAAACCGTTAACAGAGAAGAAGGGTACCACCTTAGCAACACGTGGAAGAGACTACTACGAACGGTCACGGTCAATGGAGCGGAAGCTACACGGTTGGATGCACCAGGGGCGTATGTAAGAAGAATCTCGGACCATGGAGAATCAGTTCAGTTATCCTGAAGAAGCTGTCAGTATGAACAGCGAAACGTCGAGCGAAAGGTTTGACACACGGCGAAACCCGCAAGAAGCTGTTAGTTAAAGAAATGATAACTTCACTCAACACTAAACATATCAAACATTATAAACCATCTGCCAAAAACTCATTATATGTGTAGTAAGCCCTAAGTATACAGCAGCAAGCTAAGCGATCACAAGTTGAACCGGACAAGAATATTGGTATCATCTGCGTAGCAATTTAGATCTATCATATTATGTTTCAAGAACATATGCAAATCATTTATAAACACAATAAAAGGTGTAAGGACTAAGAATGGAACCCCGAGGAACACCAGCTGTTACTCAACGGACGTGCTCCCACCATCTAGCCTAACTCTCTGTACTCTATTACTTAAATACGATGAAAACAGTTCAAGTGCAACACCTTTAATTCCATATCTGTCTAATTTCTTCAAGAGTAACGAACAATTAATAGAGTCAAAGGTTTTGGTCATATCAATAAATAGTTCGCACATACATTTTTCATTGCCAAGAGCTAAAATTACTTTATTAATAAACTCTGTAGTAGTCGTGTCAACGCTTTTATTTTTCAAGAATCCGTGCTGAAAGGAGCCCAGCATCCCTGGGCGTAGTAAAAACTTCATTAGTCTGTTATTAATGGCGCTTTCATAAATTTTAGAAAAGACTGGCAGCAAACTAATCGGCCTATAATTAGCCACGTCATTTGGATCTTCCTTTTTAAATAACGGCTTTACAAACGCAATCTTTAATTTTTCCGGGAAACAACCTCTAATTAAAGTTAAATTAACAAGAAATACTGACGGATTCAAAATAAATAAAAGATTTTATACAGGTGAATGATATCTCATCTATAACCGTTAACATTTCACTGTTGAATCGTATTCACGTCTTTTCTTAGAAATTGTATGGACATAAAAATATTTATCGTTTTAATAATATATAGATCCTCAATAATGCTTCAATAAATACCCTTCAATTTTGTTCTAGGTACAATGGGATACGAAGCTCCCAACGGCGAACTTAACCCCAATCGAGGCTCCTTGTACTTTATCACCAACGAGAATTTAGCGCATCCGAAAGCCGTTATAACCCCAGTAAATATTAGCAACGGCTTAGCTTGGAATAGAGCGAACGATAAATTTTACTACATCGACACGCCGACGAATCAGGTGAAAGAATACGATTACGACAATGATTCAGGCAGTATTCGCAATCCGAGAGTGGTCTTCGACGTAAACGACTTCTCAAGAAATATTACCGGTCATCCAGACGGTATGACCATAGATACGGATGATAATTTATGGATCGCCTTATATGATGGCGGCGCTGTCATCAAAATGGATCCTCGTACTAAGGAATTATTGCAGATTGTACCCATTCCAGCGCAATATACGACGTCCGTATGTTGGGGCGGCCCGCATTATGATATACTTTTCGTTACCACCTCCAGATATATGCTGAATGATGAAGATAGGAAGCGTCAATCGGCTGCTGGAAGTGTTTTTGCTGTAAAAGGCTTAAATGCCCGCGGACTACCCTTATTTAGAACCAGATATTTTGGATTTGGTAGCCCACAGAAAGCTAGTCCTCGTATTTAGAATAATCGTCTAAGTATGTTGTGGTGTAAATTTTGCATGTTATAGGCTTCAATGTTGAAATAAACTGCATAGAGAAAGGTAACACTGCGTTTAAATTAATCCATAAAGAGCTACTGCTAAGCCATGGCGATTTTGAGATCCTTCTTAAGATTCTTCCTATGTAATCACAATAAATTGTACTGTATCTTGTCTCCGTCATTATATCTGGATACCGTTACTCGAATCTAGGGAAAATAAATCCAAATATTTATTATATCCCTACACCGAGAGGTATCTTGGGATTACGATTATATAATATATTATATATAAAAAATTTAATTCTCGAAAAAAGGTTTGCAATAATCCACTTGTGAATATTCGTTTACTTGGAGTTGGCTTGATTTGATTCGAGCGTAAAGCGTGATTAGAATAGATTCACTCACAACAATTACGAACGCAAATAATTGATTTCCGTTCAAGTTGCTCGGAAAAGCTCTTGAACATTCAATAAAGCTCCTAAGCAAATTTCTCCACATGAAAATTGCTCAAATAACGGCCTGAGCGATCAAAAAAGCTCCTGGGAAAAATGTCCCACGTGAAAATTGCTCAACACAGTTCCTGAGAACTGTACAAGCTCCTGAGCAACATGCTCCACCCGAAAGCTGATCAAAATAGCGCCTGAGCAAAATGCTCCACACGAAAGTTGCTCAAAAAAGCTGCTGGGCAAAATCCTTCACACGAAACTTGTTCAACACCCTCCTGAGCGCTCAAAGCTCCTGAACAAAGTTCTCCACACGAAAAGTTACTCGAAAAGATTCCTGAGCAAAATAAAATCCACATGAAAGTTGCTCAAAAAAGCTTTTGAGCAAAAAGCTCCACACGAAAGTTGCTCAGAAAAGCTCCTGAAGCAAAAGTGCCACACGAAAAGTGCTCAGAAAAGCTCCTGAGCAATAATGCTCCAACACGAAAGTTGCTCAAAAAAGCCCTGACGCAAAATGTCCAACACGAAAGTAGCTCAGAAAAGCTCCTGACAAATTGCTCCACACGACACAGTTGCTCGAAAAAGTTCCTGAGGCAAAATGTTCCACACGAAAACTGCTCAGAAAAGCTCCTGAGCAATAAGCTCCACACGAAAAAACTGCACACGAAAGTTACTCAAAAGGGCTCCTGAACGCTAAGAAAAGCTCCTGAGCACAATGTTCCACACTAAAGGTGTCCAAGAGTTCCTGAGCGCTCAAGAAAGCTCCTGAGCAACGTGTTCCACTCGAAAGTGCCAAAAAGTTCTGAGCAAAATGCTGCGTACGAAAGTTACCCAAAAACTCCTGAGCAACATGGTCCACACAAAAGTTGCTAGAAAGCTCCTGAACAATAGTCCACACGAAAACTGCTCAAAAAGCTCCTAGCCAAAAAGCTCCACACGAAAGTTGCTCAGAAAACGCTCTGAGCAACATGTTCTATACGAAAGTTGCTCAAAAACACTCATGAGCGCTCAAAAAAGGCTCCTGAGCAATGTGATCCACGCGAAAGTTGCCCAAAAAAGCTCCTGAGCAAAATGTTCCACGCGAAAGTTGTTCAGAAAAGCTCCGAAGCGCTCAAAAACTCCTAAGCAAAATGTTCCGCACAAAAGTTGCTCAAAAAACATCTGAGCGCTCCCCTAGCAACATGCTCCACACGAAAGTTACTCAAAAAAGCTCCTGAGCAAAATGATACACGCAAAAGTTGTTCAGTAAAGCCCCGAAGCATTCAAAAAAGGCTCCCAAACAACATGCTCCACACGAAAGTTACCCAAAAAAGGTCCTGAGCAAAATGTTCCACGCGAAAGTTGTTTAGAAAAGCTCCGAAGCGCTCAAAAAAACTCCTAAGCAACATGTTCCGCATAAAAGTTGCTCAAAAACATCTGAGCGCTCAAAAAAACTCCTGAGCAACATGCTCAACACGAAAGTTGCACAAAAAAGCTCCTGAGAAAAATGATACACACAAAAGTTGTTCAGTAAAGCTCCGAAGCACTCAAAAAAGCTCCCGAACAACATGCTCCACACGAAAGTTGCTCAAAAAAACTCCTGAGTATAATGATTCACGCGAAAGTTGTTCAGAAAAGCTCAAAAATTTGTGTGAAGAAATCTATGTAAACTTCATGAGCGGAACAATAGAGTTATTAGTTCTGGCTGCATTATTTTTATTTATACAAGATATTTTATAGAAAGAATGCATACCTATTTTAAAATATTTTGGTACTTATATTGCCATTTTCGAATGTGTGTATAGAAAGGATATTTAGTGATATATTTTATGTTAAATCATTCATTAAAGCAATTTTCACGCTAAAATACAATTAACCTCGGGGCAACTATACTTACCTTACTTCATTTTAGCTTCAATTCAATTTCACTTTTCAGAATGGGTAGAATGATGTTTATTTATTATAACTATCGTTTTAAGTAGCAAAATAGGTTAAATTTCAAATGTTGTTTTATAGAGAGCACAAAAGAAAAAGCAAAACTCTGTCGTATATATTTATTTTAACAAATACAGAAATACTTTATAAGCATTTTAATAAATTATCAAAGATCTAGTAACGTATTTGAGAATGTATTAAAAAGGGACAGTGTAAGAATAGAACTACAATAATAACAAAAAAGAAATCAGGAAAAGAAACATCATTTTATACATTGACAAGAATATTAAACAACTATTCATGAAACATCAAGATCGGATGTTGTTGGTATATATATATATATGTAATGTACTTTTAATAATAATTATTGGTATCTTTAGATAATTTGAGTACGTACAACACCTTGGAGATCTTAAACAACTACATAATAATATATTTTTTAATATATACCGTGTGATCACAGATATTATACAATGTCATCGCGCATTGACAGAAAATTAAAACACATAAATTGCACTTTTGTATATTGCGTATCGCAAAATTTGAGAACAACAAATTCGAAATTTCAACAAATATCTAGTTTATTGATAATATTCAATTAAGATTGACTGTAGAAATGGTTTATTATCGATGTGAAAGAAATACTTTTATTCATGTGGTCTCAAATTTTGAAATGAATCCTTTTCGTAATAAATATATTATATCGGACGTTTAACTAACCTATTAAAAGATGAAAAGATATAAAAGTAAATATTTATGTAAAAAAAATAATTGTTAAACAATGGCAAACATATTAAAGTCAATCATTACTGAGATTGTGACGATATACTCCATATATCCATCCAGAAGTTTAAACGGAAGATATCGTGGGAAATTTTCATCCGTCACTTAAAATGAAAGATATTCTATGAATTTCTATTAGAGATGTCATCGTTACATATTCACATTCAATAAAATCATAACTTTATTTTAATTCTGTCTACATTTTAGTCACGTTATGTATTATTATTTACCACCGTTTTTGAGGCGTAGTTAAATGGATAAAAAATACCTATTATTCCTTATGACTAATAATAAAAGAACAATATTATAACCACACCACATGATTAAACAAGAAAATTATAAAAAACGTTTTTGCGTGTAACTTTTATAGTGGAAATATTGCCGATAGATAAACCACCACACTTTGTGGATATTCATTCCATCTTAAGTATTATCTATCAAGAATGTTTGCTCTGTTTGGATCCTCGGTTCTAGCCCGTTATCTTATTGACAGGCGTTTATTGTTTGGCTAGAAACTATTCAATTTACAAGGCTGTAGAATTGCGATATCTGCGGAAAGTCATTTGAAATTCCTTTGTTGGGTATTTTACGCAAAATCATGTAGGAATTCACTAAGATATAAAACACGTTAGTGTTTAGAACTAAAAACAATGTAAATCGAGTTTTAGCAAACAAGTGAGATATTATTAATATTATTTGATTCACTAGTATTCGCATAAGCTTTTAAATAGTAAATGTCTGTTTGATATCTTAGAATTTATAACCTAACTTTTTCGCAAAATATGTCAAAATGCTGCAATGTTAGTCGTTCTCATTTTACACCTTTGGTTAGCTAACATTGATTAAAGATGGATTAAAGTGAATAAACGGGAACATACACAAAAAACTGAAGTGACCGAGCCAGCAACATCACACATAACTTTAACTAAACATTTAACTGAAAATGTTCGGATGGTTACCAAAGGGGTAAAGGGAGATGAGTTTGGTTAGTTCAGTTTGATCACTTTATTAAAAAAAATAAGTGATCAAAGACGTAAAACGAATTCACCTTACGTTGTTGATAAATTAAATGTGTTGCTGAAGTAAAGAAAAGGGTCATGATAGCTGAGAACTTGTTTTTCTTGCTTAAAAAAAGTGTATATACATGTATATTATGTTTTATTGTTTAAAATCGTTTTATACACTGTTTCAAACGTCAATTTAAATAAAAAGTGTGTGATATACTTTATCATAGAATTGAAATGAAATCAAGGGTTATAGGAAAGTGTAGTATTTTATAAATTAATTTGGACACATTTAGATAAAGCGAAAAACACTAAAATTCATGATTATCAGTAATAATTTTTGTTAAAAACCAGTGAGATTAGGTGCTATTAAATTAACTCTGTCGTTTTGAAATAATGTCGTTTCTTCGAAATTTTGATAGTTTTGTGTACTAGCTAAGCAATTTCGTATTTCCCTTATTAGGAAGATGTCATTTAAAACTAATATAGATATATTTTTAAAACGAAAGAATCGAGTCAAGAAGATTGTACTATTTATATCGTTTAATACATATTTGTTATAGATTTTGAGGCTGATCTAAGATTTTGTGCATTTCATGAAATAATTTGTTCTGCTTAAACAAGATAAATTGTTTCAAATTCGCAGATCACATCTCCAATATAGTAGTCAGTTAAATGCCACTTGAAAACCTTCAAGAAAATTAATTTAGTTTTCCAAAGTTGGAGTTTATTCATTCCCCAGAAGATTGGAGTGCTGTTTCCCAAAAAATATATATAAATCTTCGGAAATATTCAATAGGTAATGGTGTAAATTGATTTTTTTTTGACATGTCCGTTACATTATTTTGTAACTTAACGATATAATATTGCATAAATATACACTTCTTTATCAAATTTTGTGCCCAACAGAATATGCATCTACAGCCATGATCAAAACTATTAGACACGCTTATGATTTAGCATTAATTTCAAGTGTGACAGATATCACTTTTATAATTTTAAGAGCTTTCGTAGATGTTTTTTGTAGATAGATGATATACTGAATTTCTATGCATTTTTGAGTTGTCATAGTTTTCTCCGCCATAAAAAAATAAGGGTTGCAAACGTATTGACAAGACCAGGCGTCTAATAAATTATTAACATTTTATTTAATAAATCACTATTTATAACACATTAAGCCGAGAGTAATATTTCTTGTTCATTTTATTTTGAATGCTGGCAAGAAATCTAGAATGTCCAATACTTTTAATTAGTACTGTATATATTCAACATTTATATTAGGTTCATATACTATACTCTTGATTTTACAGCTTTAAATGTTTTTTTTCCGTTTATTACAGACGACAATAGTGACTATTAAATAACTAGAAACTGCCAACGATTTAGACAGCATTACAATAACACGATAACATATTAAAAACACTAATGTTATAATGACATTAGCTGCAATATGAGTGATTCAATGTACAGGGTGTCTGTTTATATTTTGATCCCTACCTACAGGTTGTATTGTTTAAGATAGTAAAAATCTTAAATACGAAAGCTATAGGTTTTTTATCTTTTACAATTTTCAAAGTTGATATTATCTCATAAATTGGTAGAAAAGTGAATATAACTTGCATTTTTTTAAATATAACACTCTGTGTATTATGAGATAGTACGAAAGGCTTCTTTTCACTGATTTCGAATATACATAAATTGTTGATAATTAAATAAACTTTTTTGAATTGCTTGAGTTTATTTCATTTAAACTGTATCAGTGAAAAGTCGAGATTGCCATGAAAGCCACAGACATTTTGTGTGACATCTTGTGTAACAGTAAAAATATTTTATATTATTTTATTAAATGTGGAATATTGGACGCAAAAAAGCGTGAATTAGAATTTTTTATGCCATAGAATATCAATAGTTAAACAACGATTTCGTCAAATTAAACATTGATTAAAAATTTATTTTAAATAAAATGGCGGTGGTTATGTTGTAAAATTGTTATTATTTTAGTTTTTGTTTTGTTTTTGAACTAAATATTCTTTTCTTCTTTATATTAAATTCCATACTTTTCATGACAATCTACAACCTTTCTTTTTCTTTTTAAGCTTAATAAAATCAAATAAAAATAACATATCCTTAAAATGCTTAACTTGTTATTAGGATTTGTGAAACATATCATCTTAAAGTTCATTCAACAAGTTTATGTGTGATCTTTGGAAAGGTTAACCTTTCTCTAGAGAACCTGGAAATCATCTCATTCAACAAGATTCTGAGTTATTTTAAGTTGTTGTATCCCGCGTTTATCTGATTCAAATAAGAAGGTTTAATTGCTTGCCCAGTGCTATTGTAAAAAGAATGTTTTAGTGAGTACAAGAGAAGAATGTTGTTTTATTTGCTAATGCTAATACTTCACTAATTATGCCTCGATTGCTTCGTTTTGTTTCAATATCAGTTTTCTAGAAATCTGACAAATAATAAGAGTTGTACAAGAATGCTGTGATATTTTTTTTTTTTTTGCAAAATTCATAGTAGAAAAGTTTTTAACATATGTTTGTAGTTTTAAAAATTCCGTGTCAAGTAGTATTGTATGTTTGTTTAACGCAATACATTTGCAACTAAAAGTAACAGCAAAAACATTGTTCAAATTATTAACATTCGAGTTAAACAAAGGGATGTGTTTCCCTGAAGGGTGCATTAGTAGTTAAAATATGTTTCGTAAGAATTGGTACTAAATATCTTTGGTATACTGGGGCATAATTTCGAATGAAGTGTAGTGCAATAATAGAGAGCTGTTTCTATTTCTATCAATCACAAGTATATCAGTTCATTTTTACTAAAATACAACCATAATATCTACAATTAGCTCCGCTAATAAAAATCATACGGGCAAAGTATGTTTTCACTAGGTTAGGTACACTGAAATGTTTGATTATTAAAACTTATTGAATCTAATCTTCTACCTGTATGAAACGAATTTATAGGTTATAGTTCCGTCGTTATAATTACGGTACACGTTAAATAATGATTACCTTTCATACGTACATAGTATAATATAGATCAACAGTTTATAAATCTGTAACAGTTCGCAGGTGATCAGCTCAGCAATATAAATTTATAAAAACATCAATTTTTTGTAGTACAAGTTGCCAGCGGGTTTAAGTTTAATAGTTTATATAATACATTTAAGACAATTTCGATACATTATCGTGAGTGTTGAAACGAAATATTACAATTATTAACGACATACAGATGTGTCGCAGAAAATACGATAAGTTCCTCAGTAGAGTATCACATGAATATGACGAGATGAAAATTAAGTTTTCCTTCATACACGCTCGATTTCGCCTATAAAAGTAATGGTAGTTATAGTCAGATTGATGTTCAGGCACAGTGATATATGTTTATATAGATCTTATGTTACAAAATCGCATGCGCTCAAAACGAGAATTCAACAATAGCGTGTCACAAATACTTTTAACCGACTTCAAAATTCCAAAATGTGAATATATTATAATTTCAAAATGAGATAGGAACAGTTGCGATCTATAATAATGTTTGTCATATATTTCAAGAAGATAGATACAAAGAAGTGAGGTTAATAATTTATTATGTATGTAGATATTTTATTTTATGTATTTAGTGGTACATGTTGTAATTGATTTTTTTTTCCAGCAGGGAGGAAAGTTGTAATTTTCCTTCCTAGAGCAGAAAGTAAGTGTCATTGACATGATGAAACTGTACATCTTATAATATGTGACATATTATATTGATAGATGACATTAGTACATTTGACCCAGTCTGAGTCAATTTATGAGATAATTGCTAAATTATTAGGTATTAAATTTCAATTAAAATAATGAATACTTTTTGAAAAACGACAGTTTTAAAAAATATTTGACAGTTAAGCCTACCATCTATCATGTCACTCACAGGCATATCTTTATTATTTTTAGACATTTAATTAGTTAAAGTAGGACTGTCTGGGAAAAAACAAGAAAATCGTATACAAACCACGTGAGGAAAGTGCTACTGCAGGCCTTGGGCAATTACAATAATATAATAGGGCACTTTCCTCACTTGGTTTGAAATATACTATAATTCCACACAAGTTTAATTACAAGTTTTGACTATGTTTTATCATATTATAATTCTCGATTGAAACTTCAACTGATACATAATTCTGCCCTGATGATGTAAATTGTATTTAAGAAACCGGTAGTAAATATTTCAATGAAGTGAAGGTTTACTTTTATTATCTAATGTTGATAATAACCTCACATAGAGTCAACTCCGAATATTTAGCAATTATAATATTTGCATCTCACAGTTTTCTCAAAGTCTTATCGCAATAAAAATATTCCATTGTGTAAACTATGATTTTGTTTTAGTTTTCATTTATTTTCTTACTATAACTTCACCGAAAATAACGTGTAATTTTCTCTAAGCAGACATTCAATGAATAGCTTGGCTGCTATATTCGATTTCATGCATGAATTGCTTGTAAATTGCTGACAAAATTGGTATTACTAAGGTTGATGAGAGCAGACATTAAAGTAGAATTGAAAGATTACCTTCTCCAAATGAAACATGATATTTTATCTTTAAATTCTTAGAGAACATTTAATTTTACACAAAAAAAAAAAAGGTATTAATATTTACTTTATCCCAAAATCGTTATCGGTTTTGATTACTATATTGGGAAAATGAAAAAAATAACAGTACTTTGTTGATAATGAAGGCATCTACACAATCTAATAATGCCCTTAAAATTAATATATTTTTAATAGAATGATATGGAAACATTACGAAATCTTGACAACACTCGAAAAAGTGGTTGCAAACTTTCGACTTGCAGTATATATTTGAATTGGCTAATAATTGAAGTATTGATGATTTAACAAGCGAATAGATAAGACAAGAAGCGTCACTTGTTGTGGACACTTTTGATGTTTTCTCGCTGGAAATATGACTTCTAGCGCTACATCATTATTTTAACACCAAATGCGTCAGTTGTCTTCCTGTTCTTTTTCATCAATCATAAACAGCGTGTGTCAGAGAGTGAAGTATAATGTCACCTCAAAATGGCCGCTATAATTTGTCATCTGCTGTCATTTGCTGCCGTTAAACGTGTATAAGTACATGTTTTCCGGGATTTGATTGATCGAATTTCAAATAGGTGTAATGAAAAGTATTTAATTTTATTTTCGTATCAAGTTGTTGATAAGTACTGCGGGATCTGCTGCAACAGCGTCTTTCCACAAGAAAGGCAGTCTATTGTGTTTTAGCCAGTAATTTCGCGTACTCGTTATTACGAGTAATATCGTAATATTTTACGATATTGTCGTTATCTTTCACTTTGTCCATTGTAAGCAACAATTGACTAGCGGATCCTACAATACGGTTCGAAAGGGCATTTGAAGTTCGGACAACCAACGCAAAACGGCATTGTTGCGCCCTCTTGTAGAAAGAAGTGGAACGAGTAGCTGGAAGGAGGGGTGACGACGCGAGATAGTTTATAACAACCATTGGCATTGTTTTTCGAATTAATTAGTTTGTGAAGTCCGCATCAGCTTCAGAAAAGCTCGCACTCCCCTTCGTTACCCGGCGTATCTGAATTAAAAATCAGTTCGCGAAGTGATACTGTTTATGTGTGTTGAAACCGTTCGAACAAATCCTTTTGTCTTATATAAAATTATTGTGCCTTTAAAATTAGGGGGTACGAGAAAAATAAACTTACACACAGGTTGGTAAGACGAATCAAAATTTCGCTTGTAGAACTAACCTTTGTGAGAGACTCAGATTCCGTATCAAGTTCTCTCTCTCTCCCTCCCTTGATTTATAATTTTGTATAGAAAGAAACTGTCTTCTTTTTGCTAAATTTTTATACGACATTTTATTAATTTTGTTATCTTTTGTTTCATTTATTTCAATATATTTCTCAAGATTTTTTTTTATTTCACTAATTTTAAATTCAATTTGCATCCTCAACAACTGTTTCGGAGAGGGAATCTTAAGCAGAAAGATGACGAGAGTGGAAAACTTTCGCAATCTTTAAGCAAAATAACCTTTTAGGCCTTTTTTCGACTGATTGAGAAAGAACATCGTTGCGAAAATATCTTTGGCTATAACCACTCAAACGAATCGCTACCAAACAAAAAGATTGTTTTTCAGCGGTGCCTAGTTGCTTAAAAGAGCAGGTTGGGTTGTCTGTAAAATGGAAGTAGTTCCGTCAGCATCTGGGTAAAAGAGTTTCGGGCGAGTATTTAGGCTGACCTCCCCAAAATTAGTAGATAAATTAAATATTTGTTTAAATAAAATAAATGTCGAGTAAATAAAGACATTTAAAATATACCTATAAAATTATAATTGACCAGAAAGTTACACGGTTTGGGAAATAAATGAAATTTCTAGGGTATTGGTCGATATTACAGTTCTTTGGTGCCTTTGTTGAGCAAATTATAGACAATGGCTTTGACAGGTTGCTTTATACGGCCTGTCGAATCATTGAAAATGACATTGAATTGAATGTTATTACACCAGTTTCCGGTAAGTAGCGACATCTGCATGATTTAGAACTTCTTTCTTGACACGTCAAATAGTAAGTAATGGCGAGCACAGTTAATGGCAGCCTGGTTTATATCAAAACTAAAAGCACAAAACTATGTAACTTAGATAACCAATAACAAGTGAACTACAAATTGAAAGACTTTACAGTTGTTTGCAAGCAAACAGATAAATTAGAATAATTTTGAAAATATCGAGCCAATATATAAGCCATCAACAAATAACAAGAATTTACTCACTTATGTTTAGAAACAACACAGTTACTATAAACGTTAATATATACATTAGAATTTGCAGCTATTTTAGCTAGAATTAATATTATTGACGAAGATTGTTGAAGTGGAACGTTCTTTGATGGATTTGAAAGGAAGATATTTGTTATTCACTTGCAAAGACTGTTGAAGTACTGGAAATGGAAAGTTCTGTGTTTCTCAAAATATCTTCTTTAAAACGGTAAATGTTTTTGTTTAAAATTAAGTGCTCTCTTGGAATTTGTTGAAACGCTACCTGTGTTTCGTTTAAAAAGTAACTTGAGTTAGGTATATAATCTTACGCAAGGTAAGACAATTTAAAAATCTATAAGATTGTGCCATTATAATTACTAAACTAATAATGTGAAGCTCACACTAAAGTTAACTCATTTTCACAATGTAGTATCAGTATATTTTTTCTTTTTTCAGAAAATGTTGAGCAGGATTTAATTTACGTAAGAAAATACTAATATTCACTCAAGTTAAAATTATAATAATAACAATAAGACGCTTTTTGAATGTCGAAATAATTTTTTTCTTTTTTGCAGAAACCTAAAGATTTTTCAGTCAACATTTTACTTTATCTTAAAAGCAATGTAACTGAGAAATTATCTTCAAGGTCATTTTACATTGTAATTATCACGATATTTTGAAAAATCGTCGATAAAAATTGAATTTACTTTTTTATAATGTTTCATTTGTAATGTTTAATATGAATTACACAATCTAGTTTCTAAAATCAGTATCGAGTTAGTTCAAAAAATCCTCAAATTGTTAGCCTTCAAAAGTAAATCAAAAGAACACTTTTGATAATTGCAATAATTCGTTAGTAAAAAGATTTCTCGTATCTCGATTAACTTTCCTTTGTTTATGTTAATTTCATTTCTTCTACCGTTTCTTTTTAAGTTACAACTTAGTTAATTATTTCACAGCCTCTGTTATTTCCGACGACATTGATAATAATTTAAAATTACAAATCCGTACAGAAACCGACATAAGTTATAGTTACAGTTTGAGCACTTGCCATTTTATAACATTTTGTTTTTTCTGTACAATGTTCAAAATGATAATACTAAGTACGTCTAATTATCCCTCCTTTTTAAATCTTCCGATCCTGACTATCTATCTTCTTCATTTCCTACGGTTCCTCCTTGTTCCGATTCGCAACGTCGAATTAACTTCCTTCACAAACGCGCACTCATACGTCACTGTCCGGGTCCGTTTCGCTCCGCGGTTGTCCGAAGTTCCTAGTGATGCTTTCACTCATCGACCGTATATTGGCAAGGTGCACGTCACTGGCAGGCACTTCGAGAAATAATTGAGTCTGTCTAAATCAGGTACCGCGTTCAGATCGTCGTCAGTTCTATAGCAGTTGTCGTATTCTGAATCGTAGAGGGCGCTTAGCGAGTCGAGCGACATCATGGCGTCCGAATCGAATATTCGCGACGAGGCCCGTGATGACATGCTGGTGTTGTCGTCCATATCGCACTCGGGATTGTGATCATTGTAAGCGGAATTCACGTCGCTGAGCGCTCCTGGAAATTAAATGCGTTTGTTAGTACAAATCCCTATTTATTGTATTGTATTAGCACGAACCATAGACAAGAATAATACTACTAGAAAGAGTTTAGAACTTTGCGCATTAGCAAACTTTCAGGTTGTCTAAGAATCGCCATTTTGATGTTTTTGATGCAATAATTACAGTCTACTTATGCTACATTTTACTCACAATCATTAAAAGAAAGTAATACAAGTAGAAGACTGGTTAATGAAGTACATTGAATTAAAGTTCTATGATTTTTTTCGTTTAACAAAAGACACCTTTGTAAAACTATTGGATCAGATTTCGGGTAACAAAATAGACGTTTTCGATTGTACACAGCTGGTTAACCAATGAGTTCGAACCATGACGTGATAGGTAAGAACCGGGTATTAACAACAAGTTATCCGATCGAATGTAAACGGTTATACAGGTTTGGTTAGAACTGTTGTAGGTTTTAACATTCGGCTTTATATTTTCGAAATACTAACGTTACACTAGCCTTTTTTTACGAAATGTATAAGAGAATTACTGGAAAGGAAATATTTGCGTCTTGCATTAGGCTGTTGGACGGTATCACACATTCTCCAAACAACAGTTTGAATGTTTTGCCTGTCATTTTAAAAAAATGTGCATATAAAATTATTCCTTTATACGAAAGAGTAAGACATGAGAGAATACCAGATTATTTCGAAACTTGGGTTAATAGATATCTGGTATATGATTTTTATATGCATTTTAGAATGCAAGTCGATACATTTCAGTGCTTAGTCCGTCTAGTACACTCAAAATATAGGCGGATGCATGGCAGTGCCATTAGAAAAATGTCTCTTAATGAGGTTTTGGTATTTAGCGAAAGGAGAGACAATTGTGTCTATTGCAAATCGCTTCAATGTTGCAAATTAAACAGCATGTGTATTAATAAATGAACTATTAGAATGTATTGTAAAACTATCAAGTAAGATAATTATTTGGCCTACGTCAGAGGAAGCTACGTATTTCAGTAGCCAGAAATCGCTGGGTTTCCTGGTAAACTTCAATTTTTTTACTGATTTAGAATACGCACATATTCAGTAACGCAGTTGACGATATTAGTTAAAATAATTAATATTAATGGAATGTTACTCATAAAAGATTATTCAATTAATAGTGTAGTTGTACAAGTTTCCTATATCGCATAAGCCGTATTTTTTTAATTTGCCGCTATTAATTGCCTCCTCAAAAAATTCATTCATAAAGTTATCATCTGCAAATAAAATTTTATTAAGAATAAATGTAAAACACATATCTTTATATTTACCGTGGTTTAAATTATCTATAACTATACATACTATCAGTTTCTTCAAACTACTTTAATACTTATTATTATATTATTAATAATAAATTTAAGCAAAAATTTTAATACTTTTTCTACGACTGATGAAAACTTAGGATTGACACCCGTTGCAAACAGCTGTAAACAGTAAGAGAGGTTATGTATATTGCTAAAAACGTTTAATACCCAAGTCCCGACTCCGGTTAAAATTGGTTCAACCAGGTTGGAACTGTGACATCACGAAAAACACAGTCGAATACTACTGGTTATAACCGAATGATACTTGGTTAAAACAAATGTACAATCGAAAACGTCTAATGACTACAATATCATTTTGAAGAAATATGGAGGAAACTATCCTTTGCCACCAGAAACTCAATTAATTATGCTTTTTGTTCACTTAGCTCATTAAGATACATTAATTCAATTTCATACAGTCAATTGAATGAATAGATAAGAGAAGAAGTGTCACTTGTTGTCGCCACATTTGCTGTTTTGTCGCCGGAAATATAACTTCCAGCGCTACTTCATTATTTTAGCACCAGGTGCGTCAGCTGTCTTCCTGTTCTTTTACACCAATCATAAAGAGCACGTGTCTGAGAAGAGATGCATAATCTCAATTCAAAATGGCCGCTATCTATCATCTGCTGTCATTTTCTGCGTTAAACATGTGTAGATACGTATTTTACGGAATTTAATTAGCAATAAAAACATCAGTAGTGTTATTATTAAATAACAATACAGCAAGAAACAAACGAAATAACAATAATTTGAATTAAACATACGGGAGAATTAGTCGTCAGCATAATAACTGCAGTGGCGCCCTCAATGTAAATTGACAGTGATATCGGGCCAGTCAAAAATGAGTGTCTCTTCTTGTCTTATCTCTTCGCTGAATAGGCCAGCGAAGAGATAAGATAAGAAGCGGCTTTAGTGTTCTGACAACACTGTCAATTTACAGAGAGGGCGCCACTGTAGTCATTATTCTGACGTTGATCTTGACCACAGACTACCTCCAGACGACGAACTCAATGTAAATCAAGATGCCGTTTCGATTTTTTTCTCTGAGAAAATACAAAATTTAGTAGTATGGCGCTTGAGTGTTTTCCCGCTTAATTTCAAAAAACATATACTTCCATTTGTATGTATTTTAGAGGACAAAGTGTTTAAAAATTGTATTTGACTATATTGTTATTTATGTATATACATATAAACAAGAATATAGTCCAATACGATTATTAAACACATTACAATAATTTTTTAAAACTTTATTTCTTCGTACTACTGCATAAAGGTATAACAAACTAAAGATAATATAACTCTTTGATTTTATTTTTATTTACAAAATATTAATATGTAAAAGAAGTACAATATAAAGTCTACTAACTGGGTAACAGATAATTTTAAATATTCGTTAATAGTAAATCTTTCGTTGCCAGTATCAACAGAATTTACCATATTCGCAAAGGGAAGTCGTCGGTAGTTGTAAACAACTGTGTATAACACCCTGATTCTTGGGCTGCAATTTATAACTTGCATTGGGTGGTATAAAAACTAATTTAGTGCAGTCTAAATTTTTAACATCAGGATGCGCTGTACAATTATCAATTAGTAATAATATTTTGGTGTAGTTCTCGCAATTCGTTAGTAAAACTCTCGGAAGTCATCCAAGCTCTGCTATTGCATTTATAATTTATAGGTAGTTGTTGAAGTTTTTAAACACTTTGGTGTTTAACTATACGTATTATCAACCATTTTTTCTTTTCTGTTCTCGATAGATTTGCGTCACTAATACGTTATCCTTTCTTTAGACATCTTGCCACCAGCACGTGTCTCTCCTTTAAATGGTAATGTCTTATCAGGTGTAGCTATAAAATAAATAAATAACTTCATTATAAAGGCCGCTTTACAGTTCGAAATTTTAAAAAATAGCGCATGCTCTATTTCGTGTATTGCACGCGCAATACAAGTAAAATTGCACCCAGATGATTGAAATCTATTGAATGCGCATGCGCTTTCTCTATTGCATGCAATTTTATTGCACGTAATACAAAAAATTGCGAACTGTAAAGCGGCCTTACAGGCAGACAAATTACTTACATATATTGTGTAAACTTACCTATTCAAGGCTGTCGTGGAAAGGCAAAATAGCTTCTGCACTTCGGTTTTAGAACGACCACAAGCTATGCAAAACATTTTCGTAGAATATGTTACAAATGTCACCATTTTTGAAACAATTTCGAAAAAATGCTTACAGCAATATATTGTAATGCATCTATTGGTAAAAATGATACCTTTTATATTACAATACGAGGCGTCATCTCTACTACTATTTCGTTTTTAACATGTTGTCGTACAGGTTTCTATAATACGCAGTCTTTTAAACAGCGCCTCTACACAAATTTTGAGTTTTTTGAAAAAAGATAACCTTATACTATATTTCCATTAGATAGAAAGGAATAGAGAGAGCGGTACATATCTGAATGCGAGTTCGTCGTCTGAGGGTAGTCTGTGATCTTGACGGTCGTTGGGAGTAATCGAGAATAATTAAATGTTATCTTTGGAAATAATTCTATCGCGTTTTTAATTTAACTTATTGCTATTTTATTTGTTTCTTGCTGTATTGTTATTTAATAATAACACTAACAAAGTTTTCATTCCATTTAAAATTCCTACTTTTAGAACACTCTGTATAGTCAAACATATTTTTAGAGGTTATGCAGCATCGAATTCTGCAAAACTTTTATACAAAAGATTTTTCCTAAAATCAAAAATAGAACAATAATCAAAGACCCAGTCTTCGATGGGACATCTGTACAAACTCGATCCAAAATGGCCGCTGTTTGTCATCTGCTGTTATTTGCTGCATTACCATTGAACAACTTCTTGTCGGAGTATATTGGTGAAAAGGTTAGATACATCTAAACACTAGAGTATATCATTATCTTGAATAATGAAATCTTGGAATTTCTAAGCTGTTATTTACTGTAAATTTTAAACTATTATTGGTGAATATATCTTTCAAATAACTAGTTTGAGAGAGAGTAAACTGGACCCACTTGGCAAGTAATGTGATATCCCAGTAATATTACATTACTTACTAAACAGCAATGTTAAACAAAAACATGTTACTGAAATTTTGCAGCAACATTAAATAATGATAGAAATATTGCAGGCCATTACAGTAACATTTCATGTAATCAGGAAAAAATATTTTAAAACAATGTTGCAAAAACAAAGACTTTGTTGTCAGAAATGTTGAGGTAATATTTAGTTATAAATTGCCATATTTACAAGGTGAATCATTACAAGGAATGTTACAACACTTGCGCTTGTAACATTAACATATTTAAATTTTATAAAGTGAAAGATAGGTGCGTAAATGTATATGTTTCTGCAAATTTAGAATTTTGAAAACACAAAACTAATGGAGCAAATTTTCTCTAAAAATTAAATAATGGTGATGAAATTTTTTAACATTTTTTGTAGCCTATAATAATCATGTTAGTGGGGTTGTGGTTGCGCATTGCGCACTTGTAAAAGTTAGTATCGCTTGCCATCAGTTTTTTCGTACCGCGCATACACGAGTTGCGTGAACCTGTGACCCCCTCTTTCACAATATATGGTAATCGTGACTGGACAGGGCGTGGATAGGCCATCTTGGATTGTGGCTCGCAATTATTTTGATGAGAAAAAATTCCCGTCAATAATGAATCAACATTATTAGGTAAGTTTTATTTATAATGCTAAAGTAGGTATGTCGATCCTTTCAAATTCATGGAAGATCTTTAAAGACAGATATGTATTATGTATATCATAACCTATATATGCTATAGTAAAATCTACCTGTTGTGCTATAAGGATGAGCAATGTCACGTAATGTCATTCTTAGAATTGATAGTAATTCTTGATCAAATACACATTTTACAATAACCATAAACAGTGTTATATATAAAATATGCAGCTTATCCTCAATTTTCATATAAATAAAATAGTTTTTCCGATCTCTATTTTTGACGGTGTCTTTTTTTTTTAATTTCAGAGAGGATTAGAAGAAATATTGTACTCACAGATACAGAATACGAAATAACTGTCATAGAATGGTTTCGTTATGCAAAACAAAGATTTGATAGAAAACAGCAAATGTTCAAAGGAATAAATGCATTCGGGCTTTTTCTTATGTGTTGTGTGTTTTTTTTAGATTCTATTCATGTTAATTTATGTGCCCCATAATCTGTTTCTAATACTGAAGTTTATTAAAATGGAATTTAATGTACTTTTTTTTAATCATAAATGCTTTATTGTTCTGTAAGCAGCATTTTACTTTTTAAAGTATTTATTATGTTATTTCGTTTACTTAAGTAGCTATTTATAATATTATTTATAGTATTACTATTTAGTTTTTACATAGAACTATATGATATATGATTGACCATTTAATGTATCTGGCAAAAATAACTACAAAAAAGACTTATAATGTTATATTTATAAATGTCCTATCCATTATATTTTCTGGCATTAATGTTTAATGTTAATATTGTAATTTTATTAAGTGAAGATAAATTCGTATAAACAGAGGGGCCCGATCTATCGAGGGTAACATGAAATTATAATATTAACATTCAATTTCAATAAGACTGATTGAGATTCTGTTTTATACTAATTAATATAACCTCTCGATAAACCTGAACATCATGTTTCTTGTATAATGCAGCAAGAACTTTTGGAGTAAATAAAAGATACTAATAGAAACATTAGTGTAGATATATTTATAGAAACATTTAATTGCCACACTGTATCAATATCTCTCTTTAACATATGAGAAATGTTAAGGAAGAGCTATACTTCAACATTAATCGTCATGTTAAAGTAATGTTACTCGAAGACCTCGTATTAACATTACTGGGAAATATTGTTTCGTAATATCGCGGACATTAAAGAGTCGTAGAAATGTTACTGCATGTGGTACATTGTATATATTTTTATAACATTTCGCGTTACAAGATAACATTCAGACGACGTTATAGTCATGTTATTTTGCCAAGTGGGGAGAATCTGGATAAGCAACCATAGGTCCAATATAAGTTATAAATAAAGATAAAATAAAGTGTATGAAGTAATAGTCTGGTGTAAGTTCTTTCTTTACTTCTTAATTCAGCAGAAAAAAATTATATAAATTAAGTTTTGTTTTAACTTTCTTAATGAAAGTGTTAATAATAAGTTCAACTTTCTGGACACTATTGTCTCTAAAAATTCTTCAATCTTAGACTTATACACGTTTCTCTCTATAATAACAACACAAAAAGATACATTTAAAGAATGTGGTGTTTAAAAGAAGAAAATCAACACAATCTACACAGTTAGAAAAGAAACAAGAATATTACAATTACAAAATACCTTCTGCGTCCGTAAGCCCAGTCTCATTAATCATCGACACGTTTTCTAGAGCTGGATCGTCAGTCGTATAACCCGTTGATTCCCTGTCATTCAGCAGCGGTTCAGAAGCGCCCCCTTCTTCATCTTCACTCCATTCCGATTGACTACCTTCCGCTATTGGCGCACTTTTATCACAATCGCCGTTTTCTAGATTCCGCAATTTCCCCTGCACTTTTCCGCTAGACGCCTCTTCACCTCTTCTTCCTGCGCAAATAGATAAAATGCAAAAAACGGACGTGTATATATATAAAAGGAGAAGATATGATTACAATTCTTTATCACATGCTGCACAGAAAGCAACATTGTATACTTAATAATTCATTATACTATAAAAAAATATTATATAACAGCTATCAAAGGTTATTTAAGAGATTACTACAGATTTCAACTCACTCTAGCCGCCTCTTCTTCCATCCGTTTCTCGTCTCTCTCGAAACTTTCTAAATCCGTATCTTCGTCGTTGGCCAAGACTTGAGCCATATCACAGTCATTATCTTCATTTTCCGCGTCAGCTTTGGGTATTTTGATAACACACAGATTAGTTGCAGTCATAGCAAAAGCACAGCTAAATAAATAGGTGAACCGCTAAAGTTTATGACGCAGTTTATCCCGTGTTGAAACGGTAATGGTGTGAATAGTATAGCCATAAAAGAGATGTGGATTAGCCGAGAAAGCACAAGGAGTAAATGTTTTAGTGAGTTTGATGATTTAACTATTCGCAATGAATCACGCTCAAACTAGATAGATTTTATGTTCTTTTGGGTATGCGATTTTAAGAATATACAAAATCGTATCACATAAAAATAAGAAAAGAATTTATAGCGATTCCAAAGGTTTCTTTTCACGTCAAAAATAATACTAATAACTGTTATCAATGAATTAGAATTCGATGAAATGGCTACTCGGTTTTGATATTGCGGAAAGCCAGAATAAAATCAAAATTTTTTGACTTGGAATACTAGTAGTTAATACTTGCCCTTCTGTCTTAAGTATTTGATTTTTCTATATGGTTTCTATAGTTGTATATCGACCAAGTGGCAAGAGGTTGAAAGCAAAATACAATCAAAAACCAAAAATTAGCCTTGATTTACATTTTGATGAAAATGTATACTTTTGTAAGGAATTACAAATAATCACGATTAAAAATTTACATTTTATCCCTCCACTCCACTTTGCCTGGGCCGCCTGTTTGACAACTTCTGATTAGTTTATGACGACTTGGAAGGGCATCAGCAAATCAGTTCCTAGAATAGCTTGAATAGCTCTTAAATCCCTATTCTTGGAACAGCTTAAACAGTTTCTGGACAGCTATTCCTGTTTGCTTAAACAGTTCTTGAAATACTTGGAAGAGCTCCCGCTATTCCAATAGCTATTTAAGTTATTCCAAGACACGTTCAAGGAACTGTCGATACTCTTTCAGGATCTATTGAGGTTGTTTTATGAACTGTTTAAAGAGTACCATAAGCTGTTTAAGCTCCTAGGAACAGCGGTTCAAGAGTTGTTTATGCTGTTCTAGGATCTTTAATTATCCATGACCGTTAAGGCAACAGCATTGTTAGTTGTTTCGCAAGTCGTTAAACAATACCGTATTGAAGTGTGTAGAACAATTCAAGAACTGTGTAATCTGTTCCAGAAGCTGTTTATACTGTTCTAGGAGCTATTTAAGTTGTTCCATCAGCTATTTAAGTAGTTCCAGAAACTGTTTAAGCTGTTCCAAGATCTGAGTGGTTTCAGAATCTGTTTAAACTGTTCCAGGAGCTATTTAAGTTGTTCCGAAAGTCGTTTAAACAATTACAGGAACTCTTGAATTTATTGGACAGTTTTTCGTTTCAGGAATGTTTGTGTTCCGAGATTGTTAACAGTGTAGGAATATTCAGTGTTGTAGAACAGCTTTCAAGGACTGTTTGCTTTCTCAAGACTACTTAGGTTGTCGTCAGTTGTTTAAGTAGTTCTAGAAACTGTTTAAGCTGTTCCAACATCTGTTTGAGTTGTTCCAAGATCTGTTTAAACTGTTCCAGGAGCTATTTAACTTGTTCCGAAAGTTGTTTAAACAATTACAGGAACTGTTCAAACTGTTGTTGGAACAGCTGTTCCGTTTCAGGAGGTGTTTAAGCTGTTCCGAGAGTCCTTAAACAGTTACAGGAAATATTCAAGCTGTTGTAGGAACAGCTGTTCAAGAACTGTTTAAGCTGTTCCAAGGACTACTTAAGTTGTTCCATCAGCTGTTTAAGCAGTTCTAGAAACTCTTTAAGTTGTTCCAAGATCTGTTTGAGTTGTTTCAGGATCTGTTTAAACTGTTCCAGGAGGTGTTTAAGCTGTTCCTAGAGTAGTTAAACAGTTACAGGAAATATTCAAGCTGTTGTAGGAACATCTGTTCAAGAACTGTTTAAGCTGTTCCAAGGACTACTTAAATTATTCCATCAGCTGTTTAAGCAGTTCTAGAAATTGTTTAAGCTATTCCAAAATCTGTTTAAACTGTTTCAGAAGATATTAAAGCTGTTGAAGGAACAGCCATTCAAGAACTGTTTAAGCTATTCCAAGAGCTACTTAAGTTGTTGCACAGTTGTTTAAGTAGTTCTAGAAACTGTTTAAGCTGTTTCAAGATATGTTTGAGTTGTTTCAGGATTTGTTTAAACTGTTCCAGGAGCTATTTAAGTTGTTCCGGAAATCGTTTAAACAATTACAGGAACTGTTCAAACTGTTATTGGATTAGCTGTTTCAGGAGCTGTTTAAGCTGTTCCGAGAGACGTTAAACAGTTACAGGAAATATTCAAACTGTTGCAGGAACAGCCGTTCAAGAACTATTTAAGCTGCTCCAAGAGCTGTTTATGTTGCTTCAAGGGCTGCTTAGGCCGTTTCCCTTCCTGGTAAATTTCCACTTCGCACGCATCGAGACTGGTACTATCAGAAGACGCCAAATGGGCGTGGTCAAAGTTTCAGACCTCCCAGGTAAACCTTATGGAATTTTACGTTAGAACTCTCATAACTATACCATACTAATGGGGCAAATGTTGGTTGGTTTGTGGTCGAGGGCATTATGTGATGTCATGTTTCTATTAAATCATAAAACAACAAGTGAGATCCTTTATGATTTGTATAGTTATCAAAGAAAGGAATTAACGCTTTTTGAAGAGATTAGTGATTAACGTAGTGATCGAATATTGAAAGCTAGTATGAGAAAAAATAGAGAGGAAAAGCGAAGATATTGAAAACGAAAGAAAACAAAGGGCAAACTGTCATCAAGAGATGACAAAGGTGAGAAGTAATGTGATAATTGTTCTAAATGTGGACACATTGTCGAAGATTGTGTAGAATCCAAAAAAAAAAAAAACCAGGGATTTCTCTGATTAGATATACTGAATGTTACTGTATTTCTACAGTTGCGGTAAATGCATTTCATGCCTCAAAAAATACAAAAATCCAAGGAAGCTGTAATGTTTTGGAGATTTCATGTCAGACGAAAAAAAGTATAATAAGAGGTCGACTGCTACCTACAGGGGCGGCACCTAAATCGCGTCATTCCCTAAAGGGAAAACTAAAATTTCTAACGAGTGATAACTGCGTCGTGTCAGTCCTTTAAGGCGACTACAATTTGCAGCGGGAGGTATTCATTGTCGTGTCAGTCCCCTATGTTGATTACGATCAACATGGACGAAACCTATTTAAGTCGCTTAGATCGATTACAATCTACAGCGGCCGGTATTTGTATCGTGTCAACTCTTGAGCCAACTACGATTTATAGCGGACAGTATCTACATCGTGTTAGTTCGGCAAATCGGACAGCGTAATCAAACATGTTAGTGCGCGTATATCAAAAGCACAAGTATTAGAGCATCAATTAGGTACGGTAGATCAGATATTTGTGTTGAGGGAAATACAAGCGGAAAGTCAAGAGTATGGAAAAAACAACAATGCTACTATTTGTAGATTTTTGCGTTTGCTGACGATTTAGTTGTATTGACAAGAAGCAAGGAACAATTAAGGAAGATCATAAAAAGAACAAGGGCGGAAGGTTGGACAATACCTAAATGAGGAGAAAACAAAATATATGGAATGGTCTGATAAGGAATTTAGAAAAGGAGGGTATCTAAGAATAGACACAGAGAATGGAAGGGTATACCAGTTCGAGGAGGTAGAAAATTTTACATACCTAGGAACGATAATAACTAGAAAGCCTGGTATAGAGAGGAGAATCCAAGCTAGATTAATGGCCGGAAATAGACGTATTGCAGCACTCAATAGAATGTTAAGGAAGAAATATGTATTGAGGAAACTGAAGATAAAGATATATAAAACGGTAATAAGGCCAGTAATTTTGTATGCTTGTGAGACTTGGACACTAAACAAGGTGGAGCAAGGAAGACTAGCTGTATGGGAGCGGAAAGTTTGGAGGAAAATATTTGGAGGGAAGAGGGGGGATAGATATGGGTGAGAAGAACAATCTCAAGAGTTGCGAACGAACTTTATGCGAGAGTAAATATAGTGGGTAGTGCGTGAAGGCGCCAGAAGTTGGGACTGGATGGGAATATAAGAAAGATGGTGAAGTCAAGAATACCAAAAATGATAATGGGAAGGTGGAGGACAGAAATGGAAAAGGATGTAAACACATTAAGGATACCAAGATGGAAGGAAGTAGCGAAGCATAGAAGCCGATGGAAGAAAATTACCAATGAAGCCATGGGCCTCCTAGGCTCGCAGTGTTAATATATATCTAGTATCAATTTCATAACTGCAGTAGCAACCAATAATGATTTAATAGATGACAGTGCTGAGGAACTTAAGTACAATGAAGGACAAGTCATAATAATTACAGGATTACGGCAGCTCCAATGATACATACATTGTACACTAGCGACACTTTTTAATTGTACGACCTACAGGGTAAAATAGAGCCCATATGTTTAGCGTGGATAGTAGACGGATTTATGCAGTAACTGGCCGCTTCGAAATATGTAAACACAGATGTGCGGTCTCTCGGTCGGTTAATTTAAAAAAGCTTAGGCTGGATTTATTAATGTGCGAAGTTGAATGCATCTATTATGTATTTGTTATCTTTGCATAGGAATAAATTTATTTGATGTTTGAAGTATTTCTAATAACTGTAGTGTTATTAAGTGGTTTTAAATGGTATTTTCATTTTACAGTTGAACTACGACTAGGAACTAAACCAAAGGCATGTTAATTATACAACAAATAGCAATATCAATGGGTTTATTACTTTTATTCATTTTATACGTATGCAAATAATAATGAAAGTATCAAAATGGATAGCATCAAAACATTTAAAGTATTCAGCTATACTGAAATCAGTAAAGCATATCTCCGTTATGAATAACAACACTTTTTTCAATATTACTGAAGATATGAACTAAATTGCACTAAATTACTATGCAAGATATTAAACAATATTGTAATAAGGATTATGACTACTTCCATTTTTCGTGAAGTGGGTGTTACGCCAATTAATTGATTAAGGTCGAGTTTCATAATATCACTTTAAAGCTACTTTAAATTAAAGTTCCCATAAATATTACACAGACTTTTTTTAAACTACTAAAGTGACATTTATTATGAAACCGCCCCTAAATGCAGAGAAATTTGAAGTAATGTCGTTATTGACAGAAATGCATGTTTTGTTTTCCCAGCAGCTTTACCCAAATATGCTTATATTTTTTAATCTAATTAATGTCTGATGATTTCATATCATTTTTTTAATTCGCTCGGCTTCCTTCTTTAACATTAAATAATAAAGGAGATATGGCGAGGATGCATTCAAAACCATGATTTTTATATCAGATATTAGAACGAAAAGCTCTACACTCGTCAGAAATATTTTTTCTTAGTTATAGTAATGGTATGTTCCATTAATATTATAATAAAAGATAAAGTATATATTTCGATTATAAATACCCTAGTTTCAAAGATTTTACCTCAAAAAGTCCCACAATTATTTTTGCAAAAAGAAATACAAATTTGAATTAGTGCTAAATCAAAACAGTAGTGATAGCTATAAATACAAAATGCAGGTTTAAATTAATAATTAATGATTATTTTATATAAATATTAATTTTCATTATGTTACTACTGAAAAAAGGAGCCGCGGCGAATTAAAAATAGTTATGAAAACAAGCATTATGAACCAATTGGATTAAAAAACACACACATATTTAGTAAAGCTGTAGGGATATGTAAAGAAAACAAAACATCTGTTTGTATACGCCTTTGATGTATTTAATTCTCTCTATTTTATAAGATCAATGTTTTTTCTATGTTTGTTTACTGCATTCTTCCTTACATTTACAGTAGATTTACTACAAAAAAAAAAAACACAGAGACCGCACATCTGTGTTTATATATTTCGAAGGCGGCAGTGAATGCATAAGTCGTCTACTACCCATGCTACACATTTAAGCTCTATTTTGTGCTGTAGGTCGTACAATTAGAAAGTGTCGCTGGTGTACCTTGAAGAAAAAAGTATCCGAACCCAGCGAGTGAGACAGAAGATATAGGGTCCCTTCTATTGCAAGGAGCCGATATTTTCTCTCTTGCTTGCTCAAGCTTGAATCGTTCGGTTATAATTTTCTTCAAGTCTACGAGGGCACTTACAATGATCGAATTTCGTCGTATAAGTTAGCAATATTTTCGTATTTCGTGCGATAGCATACGAATTTCGATCATTGTGATAACTCTACTAGTGATGTGTGCATCGGCCGTCTCTGAATAGTTCTTCAATTAAATAAAGACCAGCAAAAGAACACAAAGAATCTATTTGAAGCGTAGTGACTGAATACCATGATAATCTTAAACACTAGTTTTAGTAGATCGTTTTCGCCGTGTAACACTAAATGCTAAGCGATTTTTAGCCGCAATGAAATCACCACAAAACCAGTGCTTTGTGCGGAAGCGCTACTATATCTATTGAGAATGTGCAAAAAAATACCTGTCCAACGGTGACACTTTTTGCAGCTTATGGCACTCGGAAGGACCCGGCGAAGGCGCCCTTTTAAGCGAACCCTCCTTGCTACTACCTCGCGGCGGCGACATGCACTGCAGGGTAACGCTACCGCTCGGATTCACTCGCAAACCGAGCGCCAGTGCTTGAATGGCGGCCAGTCCGACCTGGTGATTGTTATTGCTAGGTGCGTACCTTACTAACGGCTCTAGCGCTAGATCTTTACTCTGTTGGACCACCTCCAATTTGGGCGGTATATTCTGCAGTAAATTCTGCTCGTCCAACAGCTTCTGGATCTCCCCGTTCGAAGGGTTCCGCGTCTGCGGACGACGCGTCCTCGATGTTATTCACCTTGACCGTGGGCGAGATCTTCTCGCGATGATTCGACGGGGAGCTGCGCAATCGCCTGATGTCCTTCTTGTCCGTTTGACTAGAACCGTCGCGTTTATTGCTCTTGTCGCTGTTGAACGTCTTACCGAATTCCTCCTGCTTCAGCAGCTCGCGTATCTCTTCGGCCTCTTTGAAGCTGGGGGATCTCTTGCAATTAGCCGACTGTTTATTGCATTCCAACACGGAATCGCTGTCATTTCTGGTGCGTTTATCCACGTTCTTCTGTTTGATTTGTTTTTGAACGGCGCCGTTAACGCTGGCTGTCCGCAACATCAGCGGTTTCTGATTGGGTCGGCTGAATTCGAAGCTGGCACAGCTCTCGCCTTTACAGCTTTCATCACCGTCTAGAACAGGTGGGCTCGTTACTATAGACGAATCGACGGTATTGCAAGTCGCTGCTAACGCCAACACAGCACTCGGCGGCAAATTATTGCGTTTCCCGTTATTCCTATCGCTGGAATTGTTCCTCAACGAACAGTTTGGAGGTATATAATCCAAAGAGGCTCTCGGAGATATTTCCGGCGAGGAACAAGGATTTACTTGTATATCCGAAGGGAAAAGGAATTGCTGCGCATCTGCGGGCAAAGGAGGTGAGACGCAAGGGGAAGCGTCAGCATCCGTCGTCCGACTGTAGCTCTCATCCGAACTGCTTATACTAGGGGAGTGATTCAACGAGCTTATTTCATCCGCGGAGGAATGAATCCTTTGCGCAGCTCCCGTATTATAAATCCCTCCTAAACTCTCGTCAGAATAATGACGTTGCAGCGGACTGTGGCGGTTATGATGCGGACTGTGCCGGTTATGCAGGGGACTGCGATTCTGCAGAGGATTAGGTCTATTCTGCAGTTTATTCCTCAATAATTCCGGCGTCTTCTCGGGAGTTCTTTGGTGAGGTAAAGCTGGTAACGGTTGTTGCGTGACGGGCATCTGTTTACGATGCCTACTCGGTGATTCCTTACCGGGAGGCTTCGGCAATGGTTTGAGATACGGCTTTGACGTTCTCATTCGTCGTCGTGATGCTGGCGTAGGTGTTGGGCGCGCGGGGCCACGGGGGTGCGTATTTCATATCCTGGGGATTCGGCCGCTGGAAGTACGGCTGATAGTGGTTTTTGTGCGGTGGTAAGGGTGGAGCGGGTAGTTCTTCTTCGCCGGGATTCTTTTTACCGTTTTTTATCGGTTTCGGTACGATGCACGGCGGTAGCAGAGGTTCGTTCTCACAGCCATTGTTCGCGTCCCTGTGATTCGCTTCTCGGAGCGGTGGCAAACGGATCGCGTTCCTTATACCTGAGTAGTTGTCTTCGCGAGAATTCGAGCGATTCTGCAGGGCGTTGTGTAACTTTGATCTTCCGTTCATGTCGCTGTGATGCAAGAGGGCGAGCGGCGTGGCTACACCTCCGTACATACTGTTCGCAGCTGGAATTATATTTTGTAGTCATTAATGTAGCAGAAGATTCGTTAGTGATTGTTCGAATTTAAGTTAAAACCACACATGCATTCAGATATTGAAACAACTTTTATTAACCGTAGCACTACGTATTTGCTGTATTCATATATCGTACGCGCTATTCTAAATGCGAACATCCGAATATTCCCGAAGCGCACCGCTCTTATGTTGGCTGAACCGACGACACGAAATGTACCCAGGAAACCATTCGTGATGCACATGATACAAGAAAATAAGGTATGCTCTTGCGCATCTAGATGTGACGTATTTGAGGGCCAAACAGTACTACCAATCCAATAATTTAATAGATATCATCAATGTAAAGAAAATTAACTCCCATTTTTTTTAATCTATCCTATTAAAATCAATAAAACTGTTTTTTTTTGCCATTTGCTTCAATCCTTCAATTTACATTGAAACAAAATTTTAGATAATTCACATTTTTAAATGTAATTTTCAATTGAATGTAAAATCATTATTGCTTTGTGATGAGTGATTCTGTTGATGTAAAGTATTTTTTGCCTTTAGTATAACATTTCATGTTTGCTTATTTTAGTGCAATAAAGCAATAAAGCATTTAATAAACAAGCTTCGCTTTAACTAACATGTTCTAACACTTCTTTAGCTCTTTACCTCATACTTGTTTGATTTACACGTACTAAAATTTCACTAATTGTAAGTGGTTCATGTTTTTTTTTTAATGGCAAATGAAATATCTATTAGTCTGGTACAAACATTAATGCGGACAGTGTTGGAATAAAACAAATGCGGATAAAAAAAAGAAAGAATTAATTAATGATTGTGAGTGCAGTGTTTTATTTTTCTTTTTTTACAAATTCATTTATCGATTCTTTTTATTCTACTCCCTCAAACGAATGAAAGTCACTCAGGAATTTCCACTAAGTACAACGTTTATAAACAGTTTTATCCACACAAAAACCTAAAACCGAATTATAACACCTAACTATAATCACTACACACGTAAATCGAAACTACTACAAGCACAAGCTGACACAAATCATTAATAAAAACTAAATAAAGTGTTTCTAATCGATTTAAAAAATTAACTGAAATTGTAAAATAAATATAGTAATTTGGTAAATACATCAACAAGAATGGCGAACAGCCGAGTGATGACGTTCTGAGGGCCATGCGCGAAAAGACGAGTTTTGGTTTTCAAGATGAGATACTTATTTCTTGTATCAATGCGTGGATGCAGATGTAGCTTGGTACATCGATTTTATATATTGACGTACAGGAGATAGTAAAATAGAAGATGTAAATGCGATTAATCTATTACTTTATATACCTGCGATATACCTGATACAAAACACAAATATATAACAATTCTATGTATCTGCCACCCACTACTAAGACCAAATTTAAATGCCCGCACAATTATCTCTAGTAACTCCAAACTTGAAAACATAAAATTACCTACCCACCTATGTACTACAATAATAGTTATTTTAATGCCTTTACGTTGAATTCACTAAAAATAGTGGCGGGAAATTTAAATTTGGTTATTAGGGTGGTATATAACATATTATATATTAACATGGTGAGGATGTAAGACAGATATATGAATACGATATCTATTATTTATATGCCTGTTATGTAGCTGATATAAAACATCAGGAAACATAAACTATGTAACAATCTGCGTATAAGTACAATATTTTTTATCGAAATGTGGCGTCACTAGAGATTTTCATACACCCAAAGCCCGCTCTGGCACCTTCTTTAAATTCTTGTCTATGTCGTCTGATATAGAAATGGTCTAGAATATGTGCAACAACGTGTATCAGCTTGTATGCATCGAATATATGTAGTGATACCTTCCAAGGGTATTGTCAAAATTTCAATTTTCTACTGTTCATTGAAGGTCAAGATCAACACAGTCAATTTTGTAGGTTAAGCTGTTTTTGTTCTTGTAAAAGTTTTAACTCATTATATCAGTTGCTAGGTTAGGTTAGTCACTTTTGCCGTCAAATTTTATTGGTATTTGCTAGGTATATGTAAATATACTACAATATTCTTACTTTTTAGATCATAAAATCCAGTACTTTTATGGTTAATACAATGGTCTTTTAATTTTCAGAGACTGTTAAGGTTCGTAACACATACTACAAACGATTACTGAAGTCAAATTAGAAGTTTAAAATGAACTCTCTATAAAATAGGATGGGTATTGTGAAGAAGTAAGAATTTGAAATATTTTATAAAAAAAAATGCTACATACTATTTGGAACACCGATTGACAGTAAATCACAAACCCTACAATTATTCCCAGTCATAGCCATCAACAACTAATGGATATGTATCTGAGTACATCTTCGCAAAACATCTCATAATGTGATTCCTTCTATCCGCAATACAATGCCAATTGCTGAAGGTGGCAACATTTTTTTATACTTTCGAACGAGAAATGGTGTACAAAAAATTATGTATGTATGTATTTTTAACTTATATCATTAAAAACTAGTTTCATATAACTTGTGTTATTTTCTATACATTTTTTTGTTTGGTTTTAGGTTGAAACTGTGTTCTGCAACTGCTTCTGGCCGATGTATCGTTCTCGCTCGTCTAATTGTGAGATATCTTTGAAGCTGCTACTTATGTTGCGATTGAACCACAGTTTCAGCTGTACAGCAACATTAGTAGCAATACCTATAAAGATGTCTCATTCAGAGTGAGGACGAAATGTCGGTCATAGGTATTTTGCAGGACACGGTTTCCCACCCGGGAAACCAAGTCATCCGTGCTCGCATGTAACGTTGATCATCGCGCAATATACGTATTCAATGTCGCCGCATATACTATTCAATATCGCCGGCATATACCTATTCAAATCGCTAGTATATTCTCAAAATGTGTACTTGTTGGCGAATAACGCTCAACATGTAAGGCGCATGCACGTTACTGAGTACATCAACCATTTCTGATTATGTACATATTACATCGCAGCGATGTACCTGATACATAACTTGGTTTCCTGGGTATCGTCGAGGTAGTCTGATTTAGGAAACGCAACGCATTCATTCAGAATGAGCGTATTTACACAATTTACGCAGTGTCTACCTATCAAGTTAGAAATAAAAAAAATAAACGCATATCCAACATTCGAAATAGTCACTAATAAATTATTTGTCTTTTGGTGTTTGTTTGAAATTGTTTTTTAATGAAAAACAAAAGGGTTTCGAAAATGGAAATTAAAATAAACTTCAAGTAATTAAAATATCTCCGGCTAAATTGTGATTAGAACTTGATTAGAATTATAACAGAAATACACCAATAAGTAGGTATAATAAATAAAGGTATGAATACGTCCGCCTGACGGTAACCCATCTGCTTCCCTGTGCAGCTCCTATTTGACTACTGTTTATTCACCTACTCTTAGCGATAGATATTACTCCAGATTTTTGCGATGCCGGTAATTCATGATGTATCTAGTGTTTGGGGTTGATTCGGTTTTGGCTGTATAATCAAGGAGAAACAGATAAAACACTGAACCTATAAAATGCTAACAGGCAGGGCGCATAGTCTATTTATTGTAGGAATCACCATACGAGCAAGAGCAATAAAATGGGAATAACACTAGGAACGAATTAGAATTTATGTACCAGTCGTCATCAGCGCTCCTCTGAGTATAAACCTACTTTCATCGCTATTGACGAATTGAAACTTACAGACCTCAAGCTAAAATTCGGCGTATGTTTTTATTTGAGTTAATATAGACGAACAGCTGCAAAGAACCCAGAATGCATCGCATACTAACTAAGCGCAAACATCAAAGAAAATATGTGTTTGTGATAGCATGTTTTTTTTTTACCACTATTTACGTATTTCTTGTTAAATTAGCAAATTATATCTTTTTGAAAGGAATTATAATCACGAGGATAAGATAAATTAAAGGAAAGAATGCGTTCAATGTTAGATATGAATCATGAATAAATGCTAAAAATTGTACACGATCAAGTAGATAATATGCATTATTGCGAAATTTCCTGTAAGAAGTTAGTGCAGTCGAATGGAGATATATGTCCTAGGGATTATAAAGGGTGTTAGGTAAACATGCGGCAAAAGTTGAAGGGGTTATTCCTTGGCGTATTCTAAGAATATTTTGTCCTATGATGATTTTTGAAAAACCCCTTTTTGTTTCGAAGATACAGGGCGAACAAGATTTGCGATAGTAACAACATTTTATCATCAAAAAGTACATGTAAAATTGCTCAATCTACAATAAATGTTCGAAATGGCTTTCTCCAGCCTGGATACAAGCATTTAATATTCTCATCATAGACTGTCGATCTCCTTCAAACACACCAGGGTCGTTTCCAATTGAGTTACACCCAGCAATCATCCGATTTCGCAAATCGTCCATATTCTCCACTGGAGTAGCGTAAACTATTGACTTCAGAGATCTCCAGAAGAAATAATCTAAGAGGTTTAAGTCTGGGGATCGAGCAGGCCATGCATGTGGCCCATCACGACCAATCCAGAGATCTCCGTATGTTGCTGTTAAAAAAATACGAGCAACCAAAATGAAATGTGGTGGTGCACCATCGTGCATAAACCACATTGCAATTCTTGTCGCGTATGGTACATCCTCCAGAAACTCACGCAGCGTTGCTTCCAAAAAGTTGCGGTACACCACGCCAGTAAGTCTTCCTGGTAGAAATACCGGTCCAACTAGATAGTCACCCACAATTCCAAGCCAACCGTTCAACGAGAACTGATGTTGAGAACGATCTTCAAATACCTCATGCGGATTTTCATCTGCCTACACATGGTTATTATGAAAATTCTTTATTGCATTTCTTGAGAAATTGGCTTCATCGGCAAAAAAAGAATCTGTGTCAGGAATAGAGGGATGCGAACTAATGTTTGCAATATCCATTGACACAATGCAATACGTGGAGGAAAATCAGCAGGTAGTAGTGCCTGAACGCGTTGAATGTGGCATGGATACAACAAATTGTCCTTAAGAATTTTCCAAACTGTCCAATGACTTACATTCAAAGTATTTTGCAATTTTTCGCGTAGAACTACCAGGGTCTTTCTCTATCATCTCCAGCACATTCTGTTCCAATTGTACCGTTCTTGCAGTCATTAATCTTCCTGGCCCTCCACTTTGTTTCATTGAGCCTGTTTCACGAAGACGTCGATGAATGTTTTCGAAGATTTTTCGGTCGGGGACATTACGGGCAGGAAATCGTTCAATGTACAATCGTCTAGCTTCTAATGAGTTGCCATCAGCAAGTCCATACATGAAATGCATGTCAGTCATCTCGGCGTTCGCATACATCATGATAGAGGATTTCACTAACTATTAAAGACACGTCAAACAGCCAAACGGTTACTCAATTTAAACAAATGCGACCGATGAGACGTATTCAAATGAAATCCCCTATTAGATAAAGCAGCCGTTTCATGTGATCGAGATAAAAAAAATAACAACGCATTGTAAACAATTTTTTCTACTTGATAAACTCATTGGCGTACACCATACTTTTATTTACATGAATAATTTCAACGAATATCGAAAATATGGTTGTCGCAAATTTTGTTCGCCCTGCATCTTCGAAACAAAGGGGTTTTTTAAAAATCATCATAGTACAGGCTATTCTTAGAATAAGCCAAGGAATAAATCCTTGAATTTTTGCCGTATGTTTACCTAACACCCTGTATATTGTCAGAATTCTTTTCAAAGATTATTTCTGCAATGACCATAAGTTTTAGATAATAATTGCATAATTGTTTAATACCCTGTATATTGCACAAAATAACTTATTTTTTTTTGTATTTCGCGCTCTTATGGGGAGTATTTATTTTAAATAAGATATTGGATTTAGAATTATTTATATTATTTTACATTTGTGACGTAAAAAAATGAGAAAAAATCCTCAATTGTGTTAAAACGCTGCAGTTTTGAAATTGCGATTATTTACAATGACAGTCACATGTTGATTGTAAGAGTTTACAATGACGAAGGAAAACAGAAATTGCTAGCGATAAAATATCCTTGAACATACTTCAAGGTCATTTATTTGGTGACACAATCCTAAGGGCACTGACGATAAATGACCATCTAATAAATTTTGCATTAGTTCACAACCCTAACTAACGTTTGATCATCATTCGATTAATTTTAACTATCGTGTTGGGAGAAAATAATTATGGCAAAGATGTTGCTTTTTCGAATTTATTAAGCATATCAAAAAATATCTTGATGATATAACGCAACCAAGAAGTGCAGTTCGTGATAGTTTTCCAATGTAAAAAAGCATAAGAAAAATCATATGATTAGAATTTGATGATATGGTAATGAAAGCAGAAACTGACAAATTGGAATCAAAATATACTATGAGTGAGGTTCTATTCGTTGAGCATTGCAATGGGGATCATAGAGAGAATGTAACTTGATATAGTGCCTTATGTATAATAATTTGACACAATTGTACAAGATCCAGTATTCGATTAGTTTAACAGCATACGAGTTTAGAAGAATAAAATTAACTTGGCAGATCTTAAATTAAAGAAAAAGAGGTCATAGCATATTACGTTAAATAAAGAACTTTATAAGTCTTCTTTTTTCTTTATAACTGATAAAGCTATCTAGATACTTCATGTTGCTTTTTGACATCGTTTTTGGAATATCTGATGTGGTTCTAACTTTGAGATAATTGCAATATTAAATAATGTTTTCACCGAAGCAACATTAAGAAGCTTTTTGTTGCTGTTACTTGTTACCAAAATGCTCCTAATGAGGAACAGCAACAGAAATCTAAAGTTTCTTCAAAGTCGCTTCAGTGAAAACGCGGCTTTACTAATACGTACATGTAGAGTTTCCACTCCTCATGCTGTTCAATTCGTCCACGCGAATAGTACCAGGTTGTTTTCTATCGATGAGGAAGTATGTCGTCATATCGCCTTTCCCCTTGACTTTGACTTTCCCACGACATTGGAATTCGTACGGGTAGATTTTAGATTTGGTACGCTTCTTCTGTCACCTGAGTGTGGTTCGGTAATCCAGTTGAATCCATACGACTGGCTACATTCACCGTATTTCCCCAGATATCATATTGGGGCTTCCTAGCACCGATAACTCCAGCCACCACAGGACCAATATTAATACCTTAAGACAATATTATATAACAAGCAATACTTATTTCGCCAAAAGCATTTTAACTTACCTACTCTTAACATAAAATTATTATACGAATTCTCGTTAATATTCAAGAGGCGATCTCTCATGGCAAATACAAACTCAACTAGTGTACTTAAATGTAATCCGGCTGTGGTTTCATCGTCGTCCAATATCCTCAAGTCCGGCATCAGCCCTACGGCCGCCATATAAGTGGATCCGACGGTTTTGATCTTATCGATCGCCTTGAATCGCTCCTCACTGAGGAGGTCATCGAAATCGGCGATTATTTCGTTCAATAAACGGAGACACTCGACTCCTTGATTATTACCGTCGAGTTCTGTGTAAAATTCATGATAGTTGGTGATGGAGGCGAAAACAACGCCTACCCTGGAGTAACTTTGATGGTATAGTTCCTGTGATAGAGTATTCTGTAATGAAATTGCCTCGGCTGTTCATCTGTGCCGCTCTTACTACATCAACCACACTCACATACGACACGACACTTACTTGAGATAGAGTTTCATAAGTGAAAAAAGAAGAGGGGATGCAGTAAATAGAAGCACAAATATATATATTCGAAGATAAACAATCGAAAATAACTATAACACATACATAAATAATATAAATAGTAACAGCTCATAGGCGATATAGACATTAACAGTGTGAACATTGAATGAAATTAAGAAATAACGTGCGCTTTTTTTTGTTTTAAAGAAAGGAAGCCTTCCCGTTGAAAATATAAAATGCTCTTATATGCTAAGGAGAGTTTTTTTTTTACATACATTTGTCATAAATTCTTAATTTTTATGTTGAGTAAAAGGTTACACTAAAACTACAAATAAATTTTCTCCTTAACATATTTATACACACAAATATTGTAATTTTGAACCGTGACAGCACTGTAAAATACTTTTTGTGTGTTCGATTGGGACAACTTAACGGAACAGTGTGTTGCAACATTAACTGAACCAGCTTTTCTTAAAGCTTTTTTATTACTAGAGTGGTCGGACGTGTCTGCTTGGTCATCTTCAAGGCAGTAAAATCCTCTCTCTCCAATTCGTATGTCTAGTACATTGATTATATATAATATATAAACCACGTCCATAAGAGGCAATGGCAACGCTTAAATTTGAGCTTTTGGACCACGCCGCTATAAGCCGCCACTGTTTCCTGGTCCAACATATAAGTGAGATATCTAAGATCTAATCCTATGTTAACTCAATAGCTTGAACAGTGTTACGCTTCTAAATAACAGATGGTGCTGTTTACCACGCATATACATTGCCCGCGCCTTATATGAAATATTTAAATTGTAAAACTTGATAATTGTAAGAAAATGCAGACTATCGATACATTCATGCCGCAATTGTTATTATTATTATATTGCTATCATGCTACCATGCTTACCAGTGTAAAGCAAATAGCTCTATCTATCTACAATATAAAATAAATCTTACAGGACGTATAATAAGTCTATGTTTACGTTCGATTTTCGGCCAATATAGAAATACTTTAATTTTTATTTTTTTTTATTGTAAGTTTGAATAAATAGTATTAATAAACGTTTATTTACATAACATTATTAAGTTTTCACTCCGGTTTTTCTCTGAAAAAGTATGAAACAACCACAAAAACATTTTTCCTCTTAAAAAAGTCTGTGTAGATTTTAAGACATAATAACTTATTGAACCAAGAACATGTGTTTTCATAACTTCCACTTTTTCCTAGGTGACGATATTCCGCATGTTGTGATAACGTAGGTATATGTAAAAAAATATTTTTTTCTATTTGTTCGAAGTGAGAAGGAGAGGAGTGAATATCTTTTCTCCTCACTCGATCTAAGATCTAAGGGTCTATTATTTATGAAGTAAGCTCTTTATAATTTTAATTAGATATTATTATTTTGTTTCATTTGAAAGCAAGACATATTATTTTGAGGTTTTACTTTTCAAAGATATAACACTTTTGAAACTAACTAATTTTGATATAGTACGCATATGATTTCCTCTCAGAAAGTATACACAGAATATGATATGACAGCTGTATGATCAGCATCAATTTTGTATACAGGTAATTCAAAAAAAAACGATGAAATTTCTTTTTTTTGCTCAAATTAAACGAATCTTCATAATTTGACATAGCGTTAAATTTGAAACAGCATTTTCTAATAAAAGAATCTTATAAATCCAAAAAATGAGATACTTTACTCTTGGCGTAGTTTCATATTTTTGACCTTCCCTTGTATACAATTAAATTTTAGGCAGATTTGATGAGGGTTATTTTAGTTTCTAGACATGCAGCGGCAATTTGTAAGAAGAAAGATTTACTAAATTCAAAGACAAACAAATTTTACAAGTGAAGCGCACGTTCTACCGATCACTGTATGTTATATATTCCTTTCTTTTTTTTTCTTTTGTATTATTATGTTATTTATTTATTATATTATATTTATTTATAAAAGTTATGTAAAATAATTAGTACTTCAACTTTTATTCACAACTTTTTCTCCTACTAATAAAAGCTCCAGCATAAATGATCTTTACTTGCACTCACGCTGTATATATTATAAAGTATTTAGTAAGCCATTAGTTTGATTTTATTTTAATAATAAATAAGGTTAAGGTATATACATTTTGATTTAAAATTATTAGTTGAAACACAATTTATACTCGATATATTTACCGGCATATATCACATTTTTAACATCTGTTTATTACTTTTTACGTATCCAGATTTAGATACGCCAAAAGCCACCTTTGTTTTTTGTTCCGTAGATATACAAGTTGTAAATTCAATGAATGTGCCACTCTCCGCTAGAGTACGCCTATGTAGTTAGGTTTTCATAAATGCTAAAATAAATCTGACGAAAAATTTAATTTGAATATGTAGATATAAGCGACATCTAGTGACACTTTAATTGACTATTTTGATAAAGTAGCTGTTGGTATATCTATATTATAAATAATCAATGGTTTAGTATCAATGTTAGTCGAGTCTTGATACGAGATTGTAAATGTAATACAATGTCGGGCGTAAAAAAGCCCAAAAAAACGACCATTGTTTCATAATGTAGAAAAGTATATCGGCGAAATTCAGGAGTTACATTATGGTGGTGCCAAAATAGTTTTTTCCCAGCAGGGAGGAAAATGTCCACTTTCCTCCCTCATTTGAGGGAAGAAAGTTGTACTTTTCCTCCATAGGGAGGAAAGTTCTACTATTCCTCACTAGGGCGGAAAGTAAGTGACATTGACATGATGAAACTGTACTTCTTATAATATGTGACATTATTGATAGATGATATTAGTACATTCGATCCAGTCTGACCCTATTTATGAGATAATTGCAAAATTATTAGGTATTAAATTTCAATTAAACAATTATTATACACTTTTAAAACGACGCTAACTTGACAGTTCTCGAAAAATATTTGACAGATTAAGCCTATTATCTATCATGTCACTCACGGATGTCTTTATTATTTTTAGACATTTAGTTAAAATTGGACTGGTTGGGAATAAAATAGTATTCAAACCACGTGAGGAAAGTGCTATTGCAGGTGGCGGGCAAATATTACAAACCAAGCCGAAGGCGAGCACTTTTCTCCCTTGGTTTAGTGAGAACAATCTTGAAACACTTAATGCTGCTAAGTTGACTACTCTACTTATTACTGATGTACTAATTTCCATTCCACTTTATAAAACATAAATAAAGCACTTCATACATGAAAATCTTTCTGTTTCGAACAAATAAAAAAATATATGTATAATAAAAGATAAAATATCCTTTCTTATCAGATTAACTTATCCCATTCAACTGAATTATTCGATCAAACAAAAATATCACAAAAATCCAAAAAATTCCCCCACATCCAATGGATAATGAGAAGCTGGGTCAATTAGTGAAAGAGGCGGTATCTAGGGAGGATAGCACGGCAATTAAACTGGTTTACATGAAGCCAGTAAAGTAGCAAAGTCAAGTCAGCAAGTTACTTGCTCTGTAGGCAAGCACGATACAAATTATCAGGCAAGCTAGTAAGACAATCAAGTGAATAGAACTCGGTTCTATATATTTGCCGACTTGCTTTCTCCTTCTACCAAGTTTGCGGCCAAGCAAGCATCTTACCTGTTGACTTGACAAGTTGGGACGCGTTTTTGAGAAGCCCTGCAAGTGTGCAAGTGCTGCGAATACCAATATCATAATAATTGTGTAATTTTTCGCCTTTTTTCTTTTAATGTCACCACCAAAGTGGGATCACAACCTAACTGAACTTACCTCAAACACTTGTCCAGTTTCGAATTGAGATTTGCTGATGAAAATTCAAGTCAAGTTACCTGCTGACTGGACTTGCTTCTTCACTGGCTTTATGTAAATTAGCCTTTAGGTATGATATTATGGGTTAACTTCGGCTATTACAGTTAAAAAGGCGTTTAGGGATAGCCTTGATAATGACTAACAGGGTAAGTGAAATATTGCTTTAAAAGAGAAGTGGACTAGGAAATTTATCGGTAGCGTTACACGTTTTAGAGAAATGAGAGTTAATTTTGTCATATCAGGCGGTATGACAAATTAACGTCAAGTTAACAACAGGTAACTGGAATTTTAAATCATTTTTATGTAGAATTGGGAGGGTTAATGATTCGCGTTGTGAATGTGGGGGTACATACAGCGGGTCACGCTTTTACGAACATTTATATGTTCACTCACAGATATTAGAGAAAACGAGTCGCTCAAATGGTAGACATTTTTTTAGTAATGCTGTTAAGGAATTAGATAAATTACGGCACGATATTTAGATAGTTAGTAACGAAGTATGTACACAGAGATTCAAAATGATTGTCAATTCCGTTCCTATAGATAGTAACAGGGTGTAGGTATATGCCGCGTGTTTGTAATGAAGGTTTGAACTAAGTCAGTGTTGGAACATAAGAAAGTAAACGGATCTGTCATAAATAAGGAAAACGTAACCTATATTTGAACTCGCATTATATAAACGACTATGGATTGGTGTTTCTGCTTGTAAAAATGAAATGTAATTAATTTAACTTTATAAATTATGATTTTTACAATTCAGTACTAACTGATGTTTAACTAAATTTATTTATTACTTTAAATTATAAAATACAATTAGTATAATTATTAAGTGACACAACTGCATCTCTCAGTTTTTCTATGGTATGCATGCGGTTTCTATAGATCCTATTTTTTAGATAGCCGAACATGAAGTAATCTAATGGGGTTAGATCAGGCGATCTTGGTGGCCATCTTTGTGCTCTAACGAACTTGTCAGCAAAAAACTGTTGAAGATATTGGCAGGTTTGTCGAGCAGTATGTACTGCAGCATTATCGTGCTGAAAATAACCTGCTTCAAGCTCATTTTCTTGTAACTCTGCAATAAACAATTCCAACATCTGTTGGTAACGTTGGGCTGTTACAGTTTCCTCGAAGAAAATTGGCCCTATTATTCGTTGCCTGGACATAGCTGACCAAACTCCAACTTTTACGGGATGCAATTGCGTTTCTCGAAATTCGTGTGGATTTTCTGCAGACCAGATACAATAGTTTTGTAAATTGATATAGTCTGTTAGATAAAACCAGGCTTCATCCGAGAAAAATGATTTGTTTAGCAAGTCATCGTCCCTTAAATTGTTATTAAACCGATGACAATATTCCAATCGCCTATCGTGATCTAATGGTAATAATTCCTGTACCGTAGAAACTTTATAGGGATGAAAATGTAACTTTCTTTTGACAGCTCATTGCGCTGAAGTATATGATAAGCCTATAAAATTATAAAATGTAATAAACTATTTCACTTAATGTTAATATTGATTTTTTACCTGTTTGTTGAGCTATTACCACAGATAAATTCCTTATTTCTTACAGTATTCAGAAATACTATTGTTGGTGATATTAGATGTAAATATAAACGATTTAAAAAAAATTATAAGATAAATAATCGAAAGATACTACAACACGCACGCCAATGTCGCTAAATGTCAAGAAAATTCATTTAATGTATGAAATTTGTATGTAGCTAACTGTGCTCATTAAATTGGTAATAAGTACAGATAAATTTTTCCCGAAAACAGTTTTTTTCTTACGACAATCATTTTGAATCACATGGTATTTATAAATAAATATTTCATATTCTTTAGTGGTCTGAATCAGTATTAAACTATAGCTATTAGCATGTTTGGGATGTATAAATAAATATTTAAAATGTAAATCTTAATTATATATAATTTAATTACTCTTGGTTAGAACAATTAGGAGTAGGTTACTGTAAAATATTAGAATAGGTACTCCTGTTGTTTTATTTCTTTCTTTCTAGATCATTACTGGCCCAACTTCTGATGTTTCTATTTGAAACTCATGGTGTGTGCAGAAGGGTGTAGCTATTGGAAGACAGAATTCAGGAGACGTGGAGTCCTTTCCCAAACTCAGAAAGGTAATACTAAGTACAATGAATGAATCTTTCGTAGTTTGGTTTACACATATATTATATACACGTTTCATATAATTAGTAAAATTAGCGTCATCACCAATAATTTCAAAATTTAAAACAATTATTTTATTCTATAGTTTTTATTATATAATTATTCTTATCTTCACAATTTGGTTATCATATTTGATGTTTTTATTGATTGACAATAATCCTATTGACGTTGATCTGAAGATGGCTGTTACAAGCCGAAACTAGTAATCAAATATTAAAATATTTATGAACGAAAGAACAAGTTTTTTACTCTTTTCACCCTTACAATAAGCATAATTTGTTGGCTATCAGTAACAAGGATTGTTTTGCAGGTCCTGCTCTCAAAGTAAGAGTTAATGCCACGAAACACGAGAAAACTAATTGAAACAAATACGGAAAAGAAAATGTAAAGAAACTATAAATAAACTTTTGTTTTGGGTAGCACAATTATTACTAGAAATTTCTTCTAAATTGCATGCCTGTTCCGCTTTCTATATATATAAAAAAATAACAATAAATCTTTTTTCGTTACATTATGTTTTACCTATAATAATACAGTGCGACACTGTTTGTAACTGTCACGGTCTAGAATTACAAGATATGTATATCAAACGTCGTCATGTATAACATCATATTATTCAATATGCGTGAATGCATGCTTATACATACAATATTTATTGGCTGTGAGAGTAAGCATACAAAAAGTGACAACCGAACCGTGTACAATATTAAAATCAAAGTGTACGTAATAACAAATAGATTTTAAAGTGTTACCTACGTTTCTTTATACGCGTTTATCGATAAATATTGGAACAAATTCTTTAGAATCAAAACATATAAAACATGGTCGATAATTGACATCATACAAACATTATAACTATTTGAAACAGTATAAGAAGAATAGAAAATATAAGAACATAATGAAAATAAATCAGAAAATATTATAGTTTTTATTTTTTTTTAGTTTTATTTGCTCAGAACACACTAATAATTAGCTTCGTAATCGTGAAACTTCGTCGGAGGTAAAGTAAGTAAAAAAATAAACGGAGATTCTAAAGTATTTGTAATATGTATCTGATACTAACAACATAGAAAAATATCCTTATTGAGCTTCTGCTTTCAAGTTAATCCAGTTTACTTACCATATTATTTCTAAACTGATTATCGAGAAAATGAGTAGCCACGTGAGCTGGGAGCAGATTGAACAGGATCCTTTATTCGAGTGCTGCAGTGCGTCCATTTCTCGCTTTTCCTCGTTCGCTTGGATCTGCCATAGGAAATCCAGACGGGCCGTCCATTCCACTTGCCTTCCGTGTAACAGCACAGCCAAAACGAATATCAGCACCTGTACAACGCTGACTGCGTGAGTGGGAACAATCGCGCTGTAATTTTTTTATGGCTTTGAGATATACAGATTGAAGTTAATTTATTTCTATTACCGGATGTGTTGGTCGTAACAGGAAAATAGGTGCAAGTGTGAAACTTCTATAAGCAGTACGTATATCGTACACATTATCAGTAGAAGACCCGCCTTCAATATCACTGGTAATCGTAGGAATAGTGCTACGGCTAAGTAACCCAACGCAGAGGATAAGACGATGTATTGAGGTAGAGGACAGGCTCTGTGGTCACTATCTAGGGTGCCGCCATCTATTGTAACGTTGGTATGTGGATCACAGATTGTCGAGCGACATGTAAACTAAAAAGACGAAATTTGAACGATATTAACGAATGGCAATTTAATATAAGGCATTGGGACTGTACAGTGCTTATTGTTTCTTAGTAATATAATCCGCAAAGATACTTTATTCCATATCACTTTTGTAGATATTTACGAATTATTGATCCATATAAGACAAATCGTGTGTTAACGAGATATTTTAATTTCTATTATACAGGCTGATTTATTTTCGATTCTCACCATGGATAGGATAAGCTATTGAAAAGTATTCCCACAAGTACATCGGGTGTTTCAACCCGTAACTTTCTTATTGATACGTATTGCTGCGGTCTGGCACCCCGGTTTTCGTAAATTCATTTTGCATTTTCTTTGGTACCATCAGTACACAGCATATTTATTTGGCAATCCCAACGTGAGGCTCGCCGTTGTCGTAATTGTAATTAGTAAAATTAGAATTTGTAAGAATTTCTCGTTGCATTGATAAAGCTAATACGATTTTTTGTGTGTTTAAAAACATTTTATATACACTGCTGCAAGAATGAAGATGGACAAGCCCACCAGGGAACAGGAAGTGGACGTCCTGGAGACCAGAGCTGGCGGAACCTAAGAACTCACGGCAGTAAGGAGTCGGTTGTGGCAGGAACAAAGGGAAGGATGGAGGAAAGGAATATTCAGAGAGATGGAGGAAACAGGACTAACAATAAGGAAAGTATTAATAGTATGAATGATATGATGGCAATGCTTAGAGAGTTAATGAGTGATACTAAAAAAATGATACAAAAACAAGAGAGCCATGAAGAGTGGTTGAGACAATATGATGCAGAAAAGAAATATATTCAGACAGGAGGGGATAAAATCAATTGGGGTTCAGATACTTCTAATGAGGAGAAAGTTGTTGATGATTTGAGTAGAGAAGGGGAAGATGAAGTTGTTGATGATTTGAATAGAGAAAGGGAAGATGATGATGATGATTTAAATAGAGAAAATGAGAATGAAAATGATGATGATGAAGTAATGGAAAATTGTGATGATAGTTTTAAGAATGAAATACAAGGTTGCGGAAAAGTTGGTAGAGATGATGATATACAGGGTTGCGAAGAAGTTGTTGGAGATGATGAAATAAATGGTGAGGTTGGATCCGAAGAGGATATCGATGTAGAAGATATTGGTGAGTTAGAGTTAAAGGAAGAAGAAGTAAACATTTCCCAAAGAGAATCCCCAGAAGAAGTAATCAATTCCCAGAGAGAATCCCCAGATGTCGTAAATGAAATTGAAACCAATTGTGATGGGAAGTCTGAAGCTAATGTCAAACCAGTATGTATCCATAGAAAATAAGTTCCCCATTATTGTTGTTGATGACGAACACTCTCTTGAAGTCGAGTCAAAGCCTGTCAAGATCAAGCATAATCCCAGTCCCAAAGCCATGTTTGAGCATGATTCAAAACTGTCTTTCTGTTTTTCGAGCTATCCTTCTGGAAATCCATGCGACAGGTACATCCAAGGAGTGGAAAAGTTCCTCAGGATGCAGATCCACCAATGCCACACCGATTGCTGTCCGAAACTGGATCTACCGGATGGTATGTTGAACACTTCCACCACGAGCCAGGGTAGTTGTCAGCACCCGGAAGTGACGGTCTCTAGTTGCGTAGAAAACGAATGATTATATCGTGTCATCCCGTGGGGTGAGAATAATCTAGGTATGTATAAAACCGGAGGAACTAGGTTGTATCACCACTAAAGACAATAACAATCTATAATCACGCGGATAGAGCAGACTAGATCGTGTCACTCCAAAGAACAAGTTCCATAGGAACCGAATGGCTATGCCGTGTCATCCAGTGGGACGACAACGATCAGTAGCCGAACGAAGAGCGTAGAAATTAGGTCGTGTCACTCCTATGAACGACTGCGATCTATAGCGAACAAAGCCGTGTCACCCCAGCTCAGGAGATGAAGCGGCATCAAGTATGCGTGCAATGAACGCATCTCGCGGTAGCGAGGGGAGGGGGGAGGAAGACAGGACGCAGTGAAATGAACTTGCTGAAAATAAATATGCAATATTTTTCATGTGCATTGCAATATCTAGGTGATATGCTTGTAGTTTGTCACCTTTTATTTTTTGATTATTAAAAAAGGAAGTCTTCTTCTTTTGCATACACAAAATCTCGGGACTACAAGTCAAAATTTATTATAATGTTCATATTTAGTATAATTTTATCACTGTTATAGTTAAATAACATTAATAAGTCTCACGTTTTAGTTTCCCAAAATTTTTTCACCATCAAAAGAAGATCTTTTGGTATATGAAATGAATATCTTCGCTTTGCTTAGTCCCGGACTAATTCAAAACTGAGGTCTTTCAAAAATCTCACCCGGGTATTGGAATCAGAACCGCCATTGCTATTATAAATTGTGCTTGCATTTATTCCAGCAACATTGAGGATAATTGAAAAGACAACCACTGGCCATCTTCGGGTGTTCCTTGAAACATTGTAGTTGGAACAAATTTGGTCTCCGGTATCAACTCCAGATTTGGTGAAATTGTAAAACGTAACGATTTCTGGTTTTTCTTTTTCATTTGACTTATCTACATTATTATCGTGATGCATGGTTGATAACAGTAGAACAACTTTGTTTGGTTTGGCTTTATATGATACAAGCGTCGTAGTCTCATCAAAGGTAAACATGCTTGAAGGTAATGGCCTTTTTTTCACTGCTACAAATGTTGGGGGGTATTTCTTTTTTATTTGATCGTAGTGTACCGACCATTGTAAGTTGTTTTTTGAGAAGTTCCGCCGACAGTTGATAACTCGAAAACCAGTTGTCCATAGTTATATTTCGTCGTGTGCCGTGAATTGGTGAAGTCTCATGACAACATTTGATGGATAATTGCTCACAGAATAAGGTCCACCAGATTGTTGACCTGCATATATTTCCATGTTTAGTATGTAAGTTCGAGCATCAGTCAGTGCAAAAAATTCCTCTAAATGCCTCCAACTTTTCTTCAATAGTTGTATATTCGCCTACGCTGTAATAACTATTGCAATTGTCAAGGAAACTTCCAAAAATGTTTCTAATCGGTGCAAGTTTGTCAAGAGATCTCCTTTCTAATCTTGTACGTTTATCATTACAAACATGACAGAAACTACGGAAGTTATCCCCTATTATATCTGGTGTCCAGACGCGTGTGGTATTTACACGGCTAATATTTTTTACCCCCATATAACATAATATCCCGAGCAGTGCCTTGATTTCTATAATGTCAGTGTCAGAAGCGTCTCAATTTCTTCAAGAATATCGTTTGTCAAAAGTAAGGTCCAACAAAAAAAAGGAATTTTACTATTTTTGACAGTATCTTTTACACCTGACAAATGCATGATAATATTATGCTTTGCTGTGCGTCTGTTCCTCTTTGGAGTTATTTTTGGCCATAGAGTAATTTTACAAGATATCTAAAAGCAATTAGGTTTGCTTACTCGAGTAGATTTGCAGCGCCTCAGTGGACTGTTGGAGTGCGACTAATTGACAAAACTAATCTAGCATTATATGAAGTTACACTATAAACCTTCTTTGTCAAAGATTATTTTATAAAAGATTTATTTTCTTGTCGGAAATCTTTTATCTTTCTTTGACAAAAAAATAGATTTATAATGTAATATTTGCCTAAGATACGTTGCATCCCTACATAGATGAAATGATTGGCGAGAGGTAGACAGCAATTGCAACCATTTATCGTCACAACGACAACTTTGTTACCAAAAAAAATCTTTCTAGTCGGGTCTGTCAGACCCACGCGTGTCATGAAGGGTTAACTATAATACTCTAGGTAATAAGAAATTGTTATACTGCTTGATATCTGAATATTTTTTTTATTAACTTGTAAAAAATTGTATATAATTATCAAAGTATAATTGAAGTAAAATTTTTAAATTGCATTATATTTTCTTTAAAACCCAAAGAGAAGTTAAATAATTACAAATTTATAGTAAACAACACATGCCTAAGTTTATTAAAAATATCTACATATAAATAAAGAACTATAATAGGCTGGGACACTCGATATACAATAAATACTGTACATCCACCGTCAAAAAAAAATTACTTACCACATTGACTTGAGCTACGGTGTATATTAAAACAATGGTAAAGACCGTTATCGCCAATCTCAATACGAAACTGTGCGAAATATCCCATAATATCCAACGTAATCGAACAGCCAATAATAATATTAAAACAGCGCTTATCCAGACAAACGTAGTTAAAAATAGTAACAGCAGAATGATGGTTCGTGGAAGAATAGCTGCTTGTAGAGCGCCCAGAAGAACCAGTAGTATTAATGCGCACGCCAGTGAAGAGCTGTAGCTTACGTCAAGATCTTCGTGGTACTGAAATACAGCAGTAAGTAATTACGTAAATATGCAAGTAATATGTTTTTCATGTTTCTTTTCACGATTGACACTTCAGAAATTCTTTTGATTATCAAGATAAATGTCTAAGAGATTTTTTGTTCATTAATGTTGCATAATTTCGTAATGGTATAGACGTGATAACATGCCATACCGGCGCTGCCACCATTTTTGTACCAAGTATTTCACGAAATATTTATCTTGTTTGTAATATACCAAAAAATTATTGGAATTGTAAGGAATGTTTCTCTATAGAAAAAATATTTGCTTCTATCAAAAATTTCCACAATTAAGGCGGTCAAACGTAATTAAGTCACATGGAGAGACGAAATACCAAAACTTTTTTAATTATCAAGACGCTCACCTGATTCTCCTTCTCCTTATTTTTAAATTGCAGAGTAAATAAATTAACGTGCGTAGATTTCTCCCTATCCACACTTCGAGCATCGATTGCCTGAGTTAAGTATTTATTGACCCTGTTCGAGGGTTGATGGTAAACACTGGCTAGTCTCTTCTTGAACGGTCTCTTGAACTTCTCGGAGACTTTATTCTAAAATGCACAAGGGGATGGGACTTTAAATTGCGTGAAATATACGGTGCGATAGTTAATATTCAAATATAGTAGTCACGACAATACAATTAATTAATGATTAGTGAAGCGGTAAAACTAGTATCGAACTAAACGTAAGCTTACAGTCCATATAAAGCGAATGAAGATGCAATATTCCTGCTAATGAAATACCTACCCACATTCCTTGTATATCAAATAAAATTGTGATGTTTATGGATTCGCTTTGACTAAGAGCCAATGCAAAAAGAGGTGTAACGATTTGCGTAATGTTCCTGCATAAAAAGCAAATTATCCTTCAAGGGTGCGTTGGACGAGGTTTACATTCATATTCTGCTGTGTAGTACATTAAATGGAAACTAGTTTTAATAGAGAATTACAAGTAAAATGCTGAAGAAGAGCAGTACTGTAAAAATCGATTGGTAAATGGAATTGGAAGAGCTCCAAAACAAATAAAAAATGTACTAAAAACGACGTTAAATATACCAATGTAAATAATTTTAATAAATTGGTAGGTAATAGTAGACTTATAACCAGAAAAAAAATAAGGTAGACCGGTATTCGCAGATGATAAAAATGTAAAAAAACGCGATAAGACAGATTCTTACAGTCTTATTTATAAAAATATACTAAAACAGGTTTTAAACGTCAATTAGTAAAAACACTCTTTAAGCTGAAAGAATGTTGTAGGTTTGGGGTCATTCATAAACGGCTTTTGAGGGTTGGGTAACTAAAATATGCATAATAAGCAGTTTATAGGGAATTTAGTACATTTGTATTGCATTCCTGCGCCGAATCGGTGATTCCCAGATAATGTCGTTAATGTAGGGCACGTGTTTGTGTTTTGTAAATATGGAATTAAGTTTAAAAACACATCGTAGCGTGAATTGGTTAGAAGAAAATAAGGTTATTAGTATTCACACTATATTTTAATCTTTCAATTATACTTCTTCAAGATTTAATTGGGACAAGAGTTAATGAAATAGGCGGACATAAATACTAAATAAAAAAAAAACTGCGTGGGATGGTGTTTTATGTAGGTGATTTTTGTGAAAACACATGAACAAAAGTTAGGTTATTGTACTCTGATATGTCAAATGTAACACAGAATACAAAATGCTGGAAAAATAAATAAGACGCACTTGATTTTAAATATCTTTAAGGATGACAAGTAATTTGTGGGTATTTATGGGTCCAGTCCTAATGAAAGGATATCCATAAGCCTGGGGAAACATACAACGGTCTTCCAGGCAGAGGTATTCGCCCTTGCAGCTTGTGCAGAAATGATTGCAAAAGGGGGCTGCATGAGGAGGAAAATTAATATAATGACTGAGAGCCAGGCTGTCATTAAGGCAGTCTCGAACTCCGTAACTAGGTCAAAACTAGTTAGGGACTGCAAACAATCTCTCAATGCACTGGCACGAGACTACACGGTATCTCTGATTTGGGTGCCGGGACATGAGGATATAAAGGGCAATGTAATAGCCGACGAACTAGCTAAGGAGGGCTCTAAGAGACACTTCATGGGTCCAGAGCCCGTATGTGGGATTACTAAGGATTCCGCAAGAAGGGAGATTATGGTTAGATAAAGAAAGTACAGAGAAATGGAGGTCGACTGAAGGTCAACTCTATACCAAAGCGCTGATAGGGGATGGGGATGTTAGTTTTTCTGATAACCTACTCAGGCGCAGTAAGAAAGAAGTTAAAACCATTACTGGGTTGGTAACTGGACACAGTCCCCTGAAAAAGCATCTATACAACACACGTCGAGTAATCTAACCGTGGTGTAGAAGATGCGAACTACAGGAGGAAACGAGTTTACATGTAATCTGCACATGTGAGGAATTGAAGGTACTCAGGCAGAAATATTTCTGGAGAGATCTATTGGAGCCCTCGAAGGTGTTCAAGTTCCCACTGGGCAAGATATTGGGCTTTATAGAGAACACCAAGCTGCTCGAGTGGAAATAAGAGAATTAATAGGGATGGTACAATGAGCACCTAGCTCAAGTGCCCGGACTTTAAGTGCCCACCCTAACTTTACTGAATGAATGAAATGAATATTTTACTAAGCAGTGATTTATAGTTGATATTCACCTTGTTTTCAACTTTAATTGTATCTGTAGTATTTGAATTGCTTTGAATGTTAATAATGATCGGTAATAACCAAATTCGATACCTACATAATATATAACCTAAAACCTCTTTTCGCAAACGAATCAAAGCAAGTTGTATCGTCTAAAATCGGCCGTTCGGGAACACTCGGAATCTTAAAATCGGTTTAAAGTAGGGTCCAGGCTCTTGTAACTTATGCGTATTTAGAAGAGTCTTACCTATAACAGTTTTGTAGCGTTATTAAACGTTTAAGAATAACGTTTTTTCCGCACAATGTTATAATGGCTTTATAAGGCCTTAGTAACATTTTACGAATAAGGCCGTTAGATTTTAGGTTTTCAATAAATTTTTGCCTACCTTTTACTATTATACAACGATTTTTTGGCAAGTGAATGGCAATTAATTGTAATGGGATAAATGAAGATTACATATGGGATATTTTGATAGACTTTTCTTCTTCTTTTTAATGCTCATTACAGCCGTCGGATGAGTTGTACGCTTAAGTGCATGTATTTACATAGGTTTCCAACTGCCCCATGGTAAACAAGGGAGTCTGCAGGAATGTGCCCTTGTGGAAGAGAAACCTCGAAAGTGTGAGAAGAGAACTTAGGAAGAAGGTCTAGGATGAATATAATAAAAGGCCTTTACTGATTACAAGAAAGCTTTGACAAATTCAAAAAGAAAATCCTGTAGAAGGGCAACGACATTGTTCCGGAATGTGTCAGGCTTATTGGTATACTATTCAAAGAAACTCACAGCTAATACGTACTTTAGGTGCATTTTCCAGGCACTAGAATTATGCATTTTTCACTGCAAGTTCTAATCGAGCAGACCTGGAACTTTCAAGGCAGGCATTCAGGGAGCAGTGGCAGGTAGCCAAAGAAAGTGGTGAATGACGAAGAACCAAAATAGGTAATTAACTCATTCAAACCATATAATCGCCAGGATCGGATCCCATTTATCCAATTATGCTACAAACGGGCTCAAAACTTTTATAAACAGAACTCCCATTTATTCTCCACCCTCAGATTTTTTTTTCTCTACTTTTTAAAATCCAAACTTATTTATACTTGATACTTTATCTTTATTTATGGATCTATAAAAGACAAATTAATGGTATGTAACTATTTTTCTTCATAATTATTGTTTAAACGGCAAAAAGTAAAAATTGCCGAAATTTTGAGGGTTAATTGGACACCCTAAAATTTGGCGATTCACTAACAACGAGAGAAGCGATTTGAAACACACAATGGGTTCTCCACATCAACATTTCATTTAATTCGGTGCTTATTTTTATTTTGTTTTAAGGCGATCTGTGGTCAAGAAAATTCCAGTCTGCTGTTTTGCATTAACACTTGTGATTGACATTAAATTCACGACTACAAAATCATTACAGCATCGTCTATTATTTCGCACTTTTGATAATGTCCAAATGGTCTGCTCTTTCTTGTTTCTCATTATAAATCGATAGTTACTTACTGCGAGTACAAAGTACAGACATTATGCTAATGATTGCACTTGCTTTTTTATGTTAAAATATTTATGTTAATTTATGCATCTGTTCGTCAAACGTACCCTACAATCTTTTCCTTATAGAATCACTTAAGGACAATTTGGTTTTTTGTATTCAACTTTACGCAAATGGTTAAATATTTTTTTTAATCATTAGCTCTTAGTATATTGTGCATATTTATAAAGCACGTGTTCTAAGTTAGTTAACTATATTGCTAATCTAGTCGTATTTCAAGTATGTATACAGGGTGTGCCACTTAAAACTCCGCAGGTCAAATATCTCGGAAACACATAAATATATTTGAATTTTGTAAAAAGCAATTGCTAAAGAATGTGATGAAGTTGACTCCAGTTTGCTATCACAATTGTTTTTTATTACATGTAAATGAGGATGGAGTTACGATCAAAAGATTTTTTTTTGATTGCTGAAATCTTCAATTCTTTTTATTTGAAAGAATATTAAAATTGAAACAAATTTTATTATTTGTGTTAGCTTTGAAAATTTAACAGTTTCCTGGATATTTGTGTTTAAAGAAAGTATTTTTGTCTTTGATTTTTTCATATTTTTTTAAGCAGATCAAAAATTGTTGTCTTTTTCATTGCTGGATAACATATAGCGCCTTATTAGTTCTCTTTTAACTTTTAACAATGTATTTCTATTAAGTCTTTGAACACTTACATAAATTTTATTATAAAGGTCGCCCATACCTGTTATGGGTTCCTAGTAAACCTCAGCTCTATGGGCGTAGGTGCCCCGTCTTGAGGTAACCACATATTATTTCGCAGCTCTATTGGTAAATCTTGAAAAAGTAGTGGTAACCCATTTTACAAGAACTCTAACGTTTTGCCATAAAAGTCAGGGCCTATAATAGATCTATTTAAGGTTCCACACCAAATATTATCGTCAAAAACTGTTTGATTCCTTGCTTGCCTTATCCACTTAGGATTATTTTCTGACCAGTAGCGAACATTATGCTTAATTGAAATGCCATTGTTGTGAAAACGATATTCGTCGCTTCATACTATCTGATTTATGAAGTTGTTATTTTCCGCTAACAATACAGAAAATTTTGCCAAAAATTCGAGTCTACGTTGATTGTCCCTATTCTTTAAATGGTGCACTAAATGAGCCTTATACGGAAAGCATTTATTTTCTTTTAGGATGCTACGGCAAGAAGTTACAGCTAGATTATGTTGTTCTTTTAATTGCCGTAATGATATCAGTGGATTGTTATTAACTATTTGTAGTGCCTCTGCCGTAATTCGATCATTCTTACTCTATTCTGTCTGAATCGTTTTGGTTTTTTGAAGCTACCATAATTACTGAGATTTGCACATAGAGTTGTAAATATTTTGTGATCTGGTAGAGGTTTGTTTGGAAATCGATGAGCATATAATCGCACTGCTTCAGATGCATTATTACGAGATTCTCCATAAATTAGAATTATATTCAATTTACCTTCATCTGTGTGTAAAACCACAATTTCAAGGCAGAGCAAATAAATATTAGAATTAAACTAATTTTTGTGGTAACTAGCAATCAAGCAAATGTCACTATGACTAATGGGAGTCAAGTGGGTGCTAAGCAGATTTTCGCCTTTTAAATATGGAGGCACGGATGGAATATTCCGTGCCTTACTCCAGAAAGGGATAGAGGTATTGATGCGACATTTCGTTAAAATCTTCAGAGCATGCATAGCCTGAGGATATGTTCCAACTGCATGGCGAAAGGTGAGGATAGTATACCTACCTAAGATAGGTAAAGTATCCGATCAAACGCCGAAGTCATACAGACCAATAAGCCTATCCTCCTTTCTAGGTTGGTGGATAGGTATATAAGAGATACCGTGCTGAGAGAACAGCTACTCAGTGATAGAAAATATGCATATCAATCGGGAAAGTCTACAGAGGTCGCATTAGACGACTTCAACAAGTTAATTACAAAGTCAATAGACAATGAGATAACCATGACGACTTTCCTGGACATCGAGGGAGCATTTAACAATGCTACCGCGAATTCACTTATCGGGACTTTACAGAAAAAAGGCGCCGCGCTAGGTAAGGGCTAGCCTGGAAAGAAGGATAATCACATCCACAATTGGTGTGGCTACTATCGAAGCGGAGGCGGGAGGGGGGTCCCCGCAGGGTGGAGTTTTATCTCCCTTGCTGTGGGCTACTCTAGTGGACGACCTAATCCGGAAGCTGACCGGAAAGGGATTTCATTGCCTTGGATATGCTGACGACTTCAATAGTCGTCAGAGCGGTTTCCAAAGGTTCTGGTGGAGCGCATGCAAATCGCTTTAAACTAGGTTGACAAATGGTGTAAACAAGAACGACTATCAGTCAGTGCTCAGAAAATACAAGTTGTCACCTTCACAAGAAAAAGAATGCTAGAAGACCAACAGTGATAGGAGGCGAAAGGATTCCATATGTCAAAGAGGCAAAATACCTGGGGGTATGGCTTGATCAAAGACATACATGGAACCCACATATCCAGAAGATAACCAGCAAAGCCACTATTGCCTTAGGTAAGTGCAGGAGGCTGTGTGGAAGGAATTGAGGACTTAGCCCCCAGATGACTCTCTGATTATACACAAGGGTAATTAGACCTATGATAACGTACGGACATATAGTATGGTGGTCAAAGGTGCGGCAGATGACCACAGTCTGTAGATTCTTCCAAGAGGAGGAAGAAACACCAGTTCATGTGCAATCTAATCTAAATGTTCCTAATGTCAAAATATCTCCTAAATTATCAAAGCGAGTGCTATAACACCAATATGAATGCTTTTTACCTACATATCGACTGGAAATAGGTAATACATATTGCTAAAAAATTATAAAAAGGCATTATAAGATATAAATTATATAATAACTATAATGACAAGAATAGTGAGTATGTTCGCTAGATTTTTGTTCTTACAAATATTTAGTGAAAAATAGCGACAAAAATCGAAATTATTCCTAGTTTCTTTAAATACAAATATCACAAAACTGTTAAATTTTCGAAACCAACACAAATAGTAAAATTTGCTCTAATTTAATACTCTTGAGGAAATAAAAGAGAATTGAAGATTTCAGCAATCAAAAAAAATATTTTGATAGTTGCGCCACTTTTATTTACATGTAATAAAACACAATTGTAATAGCAAACTAGAGTCAATCACATTCTTTGGCAATTGTTTTTTACAAAATTCAAAAATCTCTATCCCTTTTCGAAATATTTGACCTAGGAGTTTTAAGTGGTACACCTTGTATATTGCAATAAAATGTTTAAAACTTTTTACTCGCCCATCCTAAATTTAAGTGATTTTTAATAAATCTCTAGCATTTTCTCATTAACCGTCTTTAATTTTTTTTCTCATTTAGATATTGTAAAGATAATTAAAATTTGTAAAAAGAATATCAGTAATATTCTGCGAGTTTTGAATTACCGAAAAGACGAAAAAAAATACAACTTTAAATAGAGTCAGTTTTGTTAATAATAAAGATAAAATAAAATAAAAACAACAAGCTGCATTTATGAAACAATAGCGGAGAAAAGGTTAAGCAATCCAGATACAGTTTAAATATATAAAAACTAAAAAGGATTCGTTTCATTTTTTGGTGTTTCTAAGAAACACAATTGGATTATTTACATGCAATGCATTAATTCTTCATCAAATAATATTAAATTATTTATTATATTACAAATTATTCTCTTGTCGTCTTAATGATAAACAACAATACAAATTATTTTGCACCATTTTATATGAACTGCAGCACTTATATCCAATCCGCATTGGGAGCAGCAGCTTCTCCCAAAAGTACACTTCTGCAAAAATCAATTCACTCGAAAGAAATTTTTTAATAATAATCGTACAAGATCGTAAGTAGTACAAGCACATACATGCACAAACGATATTAATTCGTAATTAATGGTAAAATGTTCGCAAACCAACAAGTCGGAACGGAAAGTTCTCACAGAGAATTGTACACGTAATTATAAAGTATATATGTCATAGAGACGAGAAAGACGTTCACATTCATATATGCATATTCCGAATAAATATATATATTTAGGGTGAGTACATTTAGGAAGTGATAAGGAAAGTTTATATATTACAGACGGAGAGTTTCGAGATATAACAATAATTTCGATTTGGATGACGAGAGAAGCATTCGACAGATTTCTCTTGCCATTGTTTCATTTGTAATTGTACGAAGTAGTTATCGAGTGCTCATATATTGCTTTAGAAACATGTATTTGAAAGTGTTCACACTTGTGAGCGAAAATAACTTTGGTTTAATTGAATTATGTTTGCAGATAGATAGATAGATAGATTTTATAGCAAGCGTGATAATATGTTCCTATGTATGCACGTATCAAACTGTCAAATATGTATTAATTTTAATATTAATAACACAAAAAACAAAAACTTGGACATGACAACACATTAAAGTCTTTAATAAAAGTGAGACACAAAGGCGTACACTGCTAAATATATTTTTTATATTATCGATAAACTCCTGTATTTCACAAAAGGAATTTTTTTTTAAATACAGTTTTATGGTATTGGGAAATTTATTAGCATCTAATTTCTTCCGTTTACTGGGTAATATATACAGGATGAGTTTTTTATAGTGCAAGGTCATTTATTAATTAACTGTTAGCTGAATTAAAATTTTGATTGGAATATACACAGAGATTCAAAATGATTGTCAATTCCGCTCCTATAGATAGTAACAGGGTGTAGGTATATGCCGCGTGTTTGTAATGAAGGTTTGAACTAAGTCAGTGTTGGAACATAAGAAAGTAAACGGATCTGTCATAAATAAGGAAAACGTAACCAATGTATATTTGAACTCGCATTATATAAACGACTATGGATTGGTGTTTCTGCTTGTAAAAATGAAATGTAATTAATTTAACTTTACTAAATTATGATTTTACAATTCAGTACTAACTGGTGTTTAACTAAATTTATTTATTACTTTAAATTATAACATACAATTAGTATAATTATTAAGTGACAAAACTGCATCTCTCAGTTCTTCTATGGTATGTATGCGGTTTCTATAGATCCTATTTTTTAGATAGCCGAACATGAAGTAATCTAATGGGGTTAGATCAGGTGATCTTGGTGGCCATCTTTGTGCTCTAACGAACCTGTCAGCAAAAAAACTGTTGAAGATATTGGCAGGTTTGTCGAGCAGTATGTGCTGGAACATTATAGTGCTGAAAATAACCTGCTTCAAGCTCATTTTCTTGTAACTCTGCAATAAACAATTCCAACATCTGTTGGTAACGTTGGGCTGTTACAGTTTCCTCGAAGAAAATTGGCCCTATTATTCGTTGCCTGGACATAGCTAACTAAACTCCAACTTTTACGGGATGCAATTGCGTTTCTCGAAATTCATGTCGATTATCTGCAGACCAGATACGATAGTTTTGTGAATTGATATAGCCTGTTAGATAAAACCAGGATTCATCCGAGAAAAATGATTTGTTTAGAAAGCATCACCCCTTAAATTGTTATTAAACCAATGACAATATTCCAATCGCCTATCGTGATCTAATGGTAATAATTCCTGTACCGTAGAAACTTTATAGGGATGAAAATGTAACTTTCTTTTGACAGCTCGTTGCGCTGAAGTGTATGATAAGCCTATAAAATTATAAAATGTAAACTATTCCACTTAATGTTAATATTGATTTTTTTACCTGTTCGTTAAGCTAATTACTACAGATAAATTCCCTTATTTTCTTACAGTATTCAGAAATAATATTGTTGATGATATTAGATGTATATATAAACGGTTTGAAAAAAATTATAAGATAAATAATCGAAAGATACTACAACACGAACGCCAATGTCGCTAAATGTCAAGAAAATTCATTTAATGTATGAAATTTGTATGTAGCTAACTTCGCTCATTAAACTGGTAATAAGTATAGATAATTTTTCCGGAAAACAGTTTTTTTCTTACGACAATCATTTTGAATCTCATAGTATATTGTTGTAACAGCTTCATAATTTGAAAATATTTTTAAGTACACCGAGTGATCCGTAAGCTTGTAAGGAGTAATAAGATATTTTTTTTAAAATGGAACACCCTATATATAAGTAGCTTATTGTGTTCCATATTAAATTCTGAATATCTTTTGTTATAAATATTTTTTCAAAAACGGTTTAGTTTTCCAATTATTCTCAATTCTCTTTAAAAAATGCCGGAATCGCATCTACGGATTTGCCTAATCTCTTTCCAAACGGTAAAATGCTGGGCAATCAGCTTCTGTTGTGTTACGGTATAAAGTTCTCTACATCTTAAAACCACATTAGAATTTATAATTTTTATACTGTGCGATCGTAAATCAAGATTGCAACGAGAAAACTTTAATTGCTGAAAACTTGTTTATTTTAAATTGAACACCCTGTATTTTTTTATGGAATCTTACAGCGCCAAATGAGCTTTAAAAGTTTTATTAAGCATATGCTATATATCCATCATTTATAATTTAATGTTTTATGAAAAGTCATAAACAAATAAAATTCTAAATATTAAAATGAAAAAAATGAAAATGTTTGTATATATTTTAATTAAAAAGAAAAATAATTTTCTGAATTGTCGGTGGTCAGCAGGCTACTAAAACATCACTCCCTCCGCTATCTGCCTTACGGATCGAACCACCTCAATTGTTTATTCAAATTTCTGATATAAGTACAAATATTAGCTAATGAGTTATATTAAATGTTCGAATATACGTCCTCCCTGCTGCATACACATATTTAGTCATGTATGGTAGTCGGGGGTCATTCAATGGAATCCCGTCTACCTATCCACTTTCGAGGATATTGAATATTTAAAAACTGTGGGACATTTCGGTTGTAATAAATTGGTGCACATCTTTCAAGAGCGGTGGGAGCTCGTGTCTAAGAAATCTTAAATAATCCGCACCTGTCATAGTTTGCCCAAAGGCAAATGGTCCAATGATGTTGTTTCCCAATATCCTACACCAAATGTTTAGAGACCAAACATTAAGTATTTTTTATTTTTCTTTCTCTAGTGTGTGATTTTCAGTAGCATAGTAATGCATATTGTGGCGATTAACACTGCCATTGCTTTTATATGTTGCCTTGTCAGAAAACAAAATGGCAGATGTAAACTCTGGATGAACATTTATTATATTATGACAGAATCCAATTCTTCTATCGAAATCATTTTCTTGGAGCTCTTGATGTAACTCCATGTGGTATTGGATAAAATTTATATTTTCTCGTTACTTTATTTACAATTGTTTGAGATATTTTGCTAATAACATTCAACTCTCTACTGATAATGTGTGGGTTTTCTCTTATATTGATATTTCCAATTTTTTTTCATCTGTAGCCATAGTTTTCATTCTTTCCCTTTTCGCAAAACAATCTATATTACCAACAATAGTACAGAACAGGGCTCAAGTGTCCGGACATCAAGTGCCCACCCTAACTTGAATGAATGAATGAATACCAACAACAGAATCAAACCTGTTTCGAACCTTTTTCAAAAACTTTTCTGTGGGTTGGCGTCACCCTGGATAACGGATTTGATAAATTCGTGCGGCAAGTAAGCATGTTTTTCAGTTTCTAGGATATATACCATATCAATTAATTCTTTTTCCGAAAAATCCATCTTCAATAATAAATAAACCGACAAGTTAAAACATTAACAAATTAAACTGAGTAACAGATATAACAAAACCAAATAATTTGACAGAAATAGCGACAAGAAGCACATTTACCATTGTTTGACACTTATGCAAATTGTTTTTTTTTTCACAGTTATTATGATTATATAATGTAGCTGCAAAAAAGAAACAATTTGAGTGATTTTATGTTATTTTTCATAAAACACTAATTATCTATAAATGATGGGTATAGCATATGCTTAATAAAACTTTTAAAGCCCATTTGGCGCTGTAAGATTCCACAACAAAAAACAGGTTGTTCCATTTAAAATAAACAAGTTTTCAGCAATTGAAGTTTTCCCAACAGCCTTGGTTTACGATCACACAGTATAAAAATTATAAATTCTAATGTAGTTGTAAGACGCAGAGAACTTTATGCTGTAACACAACAGAAGCTGATTGCCCCCGATTCCGCCATTTTTTTAAAGAGAATTGAGAATAATTGGAAAATTAAGCCGTTTTTGAACAAATATTTATAACAAAGCATTTAATGTGGAACACAATAAGGTGCTTATATATAGGGTGTTCCATTAAAAAAAAATATCTTATTACTCCTTACAAACATACGGATCACTCGGTGTACTTAAAAATATTTTCAAATTATGAAGCTGTTACAACAATATATATTCGAATTATCAAAATTTTAATTCAGCTCACAGCTATTTAATAAATGAACTTTGCCATTTAAAAAACTCACTCTGTATAATTTTATTGACACATACCTAAAGAAGAGGAAGGGGAGTAGTCTGGTACAACGTCAAGGTCTGGGACACGATTGACAGTGTTAAGTACTTGGTATATTTCAATTAAACATTTAACTTCTTTTTTGATACATTTTCTATGGACAAAAGCTCTGGTCAATGTGTTTTATTTACAAAGCCAATACTATTAATCTTTTGGAGTCGTGCCCAGATTACGTCAAAGATCAATTTTTTTACCTGTCAACCTTTCAAATAGAAACAAACGCACTTCATAGTTCATTTGTTCATCAGCTGTATTATCTAAACAATGTCACTCATTCGGAAAATTAGTTCAACCAGCACACACTTATCGTCACCCAATATTTTGCGAGGATCTACCACTTTCTCCAATTAGAAATTCTAAAATAGAATAGTGATGACAGTTCGCTCCGTCTATATCTTTCACAAAACGCAATAAATCAAGCGAAATTTATCAATTTATTTAAACTGCTTTAGAAAATAGATGCGTAAAATATAGAATCACCACGACGCTGCGTAAAAGATTAATTAATTTAGAACAAATGTAAAAAGAAAAAAAAAAATAGAAAGAAAGCGGATTGTACCTCTTCTTATAAAGAATATAAAAAGCAGTGTTTGTACTATCTTTCTCAAATTAATGCGAATCTAAGTCCAATAAATTCTCGTTTATTTATGCAACCGAAAATAGAATACACTTAAATGTTAATTAAAAATGATTGGACAACAATACTGAATTACATATCGCTAGGTATAGAGTACTTGTAGTTTTGGTTGCATAAGTAATCGAAAATTTGCAGAGCTTAGATTTGCATTTAACTGGATTTCGGATTTTTATAGTTTAAAACATAAAATAGTGATGTTTATAATTAAATTCTAGTTTCCTTTCTAGTTTGTTTTAGGGTGTAGTATACCACTGCTGTGGTTCTTTTTTGTTGCTTACGCTATTAAATAAAATAATTATAATAAACGTTTCGTACTGTGTACTAAAGCAATACTATGGCACTCGTGTCAGAAGCTACGTTTTCCTATATATGTTGAAAAACGGGGATTAAAGCAAAAGCTATAGCTGACGTACTAAGTCTAAAACATCTATGTAAGCCACTATGACTGTCTTTTATATTTCTGGAAAGTAAATATGTATTAACTGCCGTTTTTTTATTGTTCCACTCAATTCACGTTATTTTTGTGAACCCTATTAGGGGAGCTATTTATCACGAGTGAGGAAACCAGCCAACCAACTGAGTCTTTTTCGTGAATAGTTTGTGGTTTAACTCACAAAACCGAAGTTGGTTGAGCCAGATGGCAAAAATAAAGTTGGTACTAACTCAAAAAATATCACGATTTTTTGTCTAAATTCAAAATCTCTTTAATAACAATTCGAAAATATGGAAAGCTATACAAGAAAAACCGAAATTTATGAATTTGACTTATTGTTAGGGGAAATTGTATTACAGAAAAGACGGATTTGCAATTTAGAATATTTATTAATAACAATTTTTGATTAGGCTCAAAAATGAGTTTGTTTCTTAAATTAGATTTATAAGCTTTCTTCCTGTATAGTTAGAGTGAATCACAAATGAAAATCAAATAAAGACGTCCTTTCCATTCATTTAATAATTATATTTAATACTATATGTTTCGGAGGAACAATAAATTAATAATAAATTGTTTATTTCGCTTGACATTATTTAATACCTGAAGGTGGCATTTCGCCGAAACATATAGAATTACATGTAATTATTAAACGAATGGAAAGGACATTTTTATTTTATTTTTATTTATATAGAATTTTAATTAGGTACATTAATTCTTGCATAATTTCCATAACAGAAAGGACCAAAACTAAACAGTATATTGACAGAAGACTATTGCTGTTACAAGATACAGTATCTAAAGGCCGTTTTATACCAAACTATTTATTGCGCAATTTATTGGCTAATTTAAAATTTTAGGTATATAACACGTATTTAATCCGTGTTATACACATAGAAATTTAAATTGCGCAATAAATAGCTAGGTGTAAAATGGCCTTAAGAGGAATAAATAAATGTTACTAATATTGTTATTCCAACCTACATAATAATTATTTTTACCGAAAATAATATTTTTTTGCCGTTTCCTGTAATGAATTCAAAACCGTCAGACATCAGGTGATCTTAACATTACATACCTTAGACTTCATAAGATTATTGGTCCATTCGAAAATATATGAAAGCATTTTGAAAACAAAAAACAACAAATCATAATAAAGAAAAAGTAAAAATGATAATATGCTGTTATTTAAAGATTTTCTTTAATTATATCATTTGTATGGCAATAAAAATATTAGGTTTTAGCAGAACATTTAGCACTGTTATTTAAAATTGTGCACTTTAAGTAAAACCTGAAATGATTTAATGTTTAAAATGAAATCTATATACTGTGAAAAAGTAATAGTGCTAACAAGTGAATATTCAGCTCCCTTAGATAAAAATTATATTTAAATACGGCACATGTATTCTAAGTACTTAGGGTAAATAACACAAGATTTCTGAGTTGAAATATTTGCTACAATATTTCGCTAATCTATACCCAATATTCAAATAATATTGCTATTAAGAAATGAGACATTTGCTACAACGAAATTGGTAAAATACTTATTCTAAATGAACTAGTTATTGTAAGTTAACACTTTACTTGAGAACTATATTGTACAGGGTGATTCTCAATATATGCGAGTTCATAAGAACATATGTCCAAAATCGCTTAGTTCTAAAGTTGTACAATGTTTAATAGAAAGTTAACATAATTAATGTTTTTATTATAAATTAACAAAATAATTAGTAAAACAAAATTAACTGCAATACAAGCTTCTATCCTCCGTCGTATTGACTGGTGAGTCCGTTCTAAAATACCAGGGGTATTTCGAATTGTTTGAAAAGCTGCGATAATACGATTTCTCAGTTCATCGACATTTTCAATGGGAGTCGTATAAAGTCATGATTTAAGGTGACCCCAGAGAAAGAAGTCCAAAGAATTTAAATCTGGAGACCGAGGAGGCCACAGTTGTGGACCTCCCCGTCCTATCCACCGATCTAGATACATATTGTCCAAAAACTCGCAAGCAACTAAAACTAAAATGCGCTGGAGCACCGTCATGCATAAAATACATTTGTAATCTTAATTGCAATGGAACTTCTTTCAGCAGTAGTGGTAGCTCCTCTTCAAGAAAATTGCGGTTTACCTCGCCATTTAACCGCATCGGTAAAAAATGTGGACCTATCAAGTGATCTCTAACAATTCCGGCCCACACATTGACAGAGAATTAATGTTCTTCGGCCCATATGTGATTATTATGAAAATTAATAATCGCGTTTCTAGAGAAAGTAGCCTCGTCGGTAAAGAATATTTGAGCATAGTCAGGATTTTGTGCGATTTTGTATTGCATCCATTGACAAAAAGCCACTCTTTGCGGAAAATCTGCCGGCAAAAGTGCCTGCACCCGTTGAATGTTATATGGATACAACAGTTGATCTTTCAATATTCTCCAAACTGTGGCCTGACTAATGTTTAAAGCAAACGCAATTTTTCTGGTGCTTGTAGTAGGATGTTCCTCAATTTTATTTAGTACCATTTCTTCAACTTGTGGAGTTCTCACTGTAGATGGGTGCCCGTTATCAGTCGTCCGTTTTTTAAAATTTCCCGTTTCACTAAGACGTTGGTGAAGACGGGCAAATATTGAATGATGCGGGATGATACGGTTCGGGTATCGTTCTTCATAAAGACGTCTAGCAGCACGCCAATTTCAATTGGCAAGAGCGTAAATGAAATGCATATCACACATCTCAGCATTCGTGTAATTCATTTTAGAAAACAGAAACTAGCAATAAACTAAATGAATACTCTGACAACTATTGACAAATATTGAAATGACAAATAAACAATTCCCTCTCAACACAATAGTTTTTGTAGGACCAACTGTGATATTATACGTGTTAGTCATAGTTCATAATTTATTATTAAACATTCAATAACTTTCAAACCAAACCGTTTTGGACATATGCTCATATAAACTTTTATGATCAAAATAACCTCAGGAATCAGCTCTTAAAGTTTATCGCATATGTTGAGAATCACCCTGTATAATTTAGTGTGCTCAAGATTAGATTAAGTTAAGTGTTGGTTACTCAATTTTATTGAGTTTCATAAACATTAAACTACTTTTATTTCTGTATAGTTTAATATTATTTGTTGCTTTATTTGATATGACTCATAATTTTTGCAAGGCATCTAATGTTAAGCTTAATTGATGATTGATGATCTTTCGTTTACGTCGTCAATCTAATCCTAATCTCAGATTGTCACTTTAACTAGCAGTTAAGGTTAATAAATACTGTGTTATTGAACCAATGGGATCAACTTAAAACATTTCGTTGATTGTTCGATATATGTGTACTAGTTACCGCAATAGCCATCCAAACTCCAAACAGTTAGATACGTTCTTATATGCATGAAGCGCACGCTTCTGTTCGTAGTTGATGTGGCTCGTGCAGTATAAAGTTATTGGCAGAAAAAGCATTTATATTTTTTGTTGAATTTGTGGAAAAATGTAATAGGTATTTAATCTAACTTATAGAGCAAAAAGTTATGTGTGTGTGAAGATAATTTTTAATTCACCCAGCTATGGCCTTTGCTTTCAAACAAATTTTGCAACGTGTAGATGCAAAATTACCGCAAGGTAAACGTAGCTTCAATACAATCCACACTTCCCTATCAATATTTACAACAACAGAACATTGCATTAAATCGCATTCCCCACATATAAAAGAAGTGTCAATAAAACGCAAAGATTAGATAATAAATATCACACAGAAGAGGATTGAACATCTTTTCATATATATGATCCCCATACAAAGAAACTGTAAAGAAATATGAGAAAATATCACATACAACAGTGCAATTTATACATAAGATGTAGTTATTTAGTTCCGTACAACATATAAAGGAGATATATCTACTGAAAGAAACATCTTGAATTTAAACACATTTAAAAGAATTCTTACAAATACGTAATAACTCACTTTGGATGATTTTTTCCCTTTTTGTGATTCACGAATGTGAATGTAAATAATTATAGATAAATGGGAAAATAGTCAGGAAGAGAGCACTTAAAATAAGTAGCTTGCCATGAAAGGGCATTTGTTTGATTGTAGCAAAGTAGTTTAAAAGCTTCTGTAAATATTTATTTTGTAGCCAGCGGAACGAATATTATTTTAAAAAGAATTGCAAGCGGATGCGGAAGAGCTTGTAGTAATTCGCTTTTATAAGGAGGAAAACTATAAATTCTGTACGTACAGACAGGGATATTTTTAGTGTTACAGGCATTGTGTACATATATAATTACCAATAATTGAATCGTGGAAGCACCAAAGGTGTTCAGTGTCAAATATCGGTCATTTTAGTTTATGCATTAGAAATGTTCTAACTGGCAAGCTACGTGTACACTACTATTTATATTGAAGTTGAAATTAAATAATATAGATGGAGCCAAATACATATGCCAGTGAGTTTTTTTTTTTGAAAGAATATAAGTGCCTTGACGGCGTAGTTAGAGAATAAGTCAATATATCGACATATCTTCTTTGTATTTAATTTTCCGGATTTGCTTTCAATTCAATCCCCACGAAACAGGCAAATATATTGACATATTGCCGAATTGTCTGGCTTAGTATTTAGCAGTCCTATCTTATTAATTCATTTATAATAGCGTGCTTGGCTTACATATTTAAAATGGAGAAAAATATTAAGAGCAACAAAGAAAACTGCTGGAAAATCATACTTTACCCGTAAAAGTCAAAATATTCTTTTTCAAAAAGCAAATGGAATCGAATGTTAGTATACGGGTGTCCCATCGAACTGAGTCACTCGATTTTTTTGATTTTGAAACTTGCAGTGTAGTTATGACCAGCAAAGCCACCATTGCCCTAGGTAGGTACAGGAGACTATGTGGAAAGAATTGGGGACTTAGCCCCAAGACGACTCTTTGGTTATACACAAGGGTAATTAGACCCATGATAACGTATGGAGCATTAGTATGGTGGGTAGGTGGGGGCGGCTAAAGCGCTGGGTGGCGTGCAAAGGCTGGCGTGTCTGTGCGCCAGGGGGCGATGAGATCGGTACCTACCACCGCAATTGAAGTAATTCTGAACCTGCCACCAATACATATTTATATACAAGGAACCGCAAGGTCCACAGGCTCTTCCGGTAAGCTTCAGCAAAGACACCACTGTGTTCCAAGCTGAGGTTGCTGCAATTCGCCACTGTGTCCGAGAAATAGAAAGATGTGCCGATCCAGGTAAAAGCGTCGCTATTTTCTCTAACAGTCAGTCCACACAAGCGATTAGCTCCTCAAGCGTGGGCTCTAAGCTGATTTCGGACTGTGTAAGTGTCCTAAATGAGATGAAACCACAAACAACCAAATCACAAATTAAAAAATCCATCAATGAATGGATACGTAATCAGTCCAGAGAGCGGTAGCACAAATCATCGAGACAAAGGCCGGCAAAAGAGTTCCTAAAGGAGCAGAGGCCTGAATTCACGAGAGATCTATTGAATAAAGACAGGAGGGCTGTCAAAATGATCGTAGATCTGTTGACTGGTCACTGTAGATTGAATAGGCATATATACAACATAGGCCTGGCAGATGATGCAATCTGCAGATACTGCCAAGAGGAGGAAGAAACACCAGTTTATGTGCTGTGCTAATGTGAAGGCCTGGCGAGGACAAGGTTTCTAATATTGGGGAAGGAGAACCCCACAGCTAGTAGCTACATAAAGAAGCCATTCTCAAAGATTATAGCCCTAATTAAGAGGGCAAACAGGTCCATAGGCCACTCCAATCCTAATCTAATTTAATATAAATAGTACTTAGCACCTTTGGTGTTTCCATGCTACAATCATTGTGGGACAATTTTAGACAAAAAGCCTCCAATTGAATTCTTTCTTACAATAAAGTATCTAATGGGGAATGTATACATTCAGGGGCTAATAACTTATATTATTATTAAATTAGACCGATTGGAAACGTCAGGTGTAAACCTAAAACTATTGGACGAATCTAAAAAAAAGTGTATAAAATAAAATATGTATTAATTTTTGAGTTTCTTTCTGTTGATTAGCAGGAGAGAATTTTACTTTGGTTGAACACTCTAGAGCGTCTGGACATCAGTCTTTGCAAAACGATTGCAATGGCATTCATTAAGAGGAGTTAGATGGTCTTAGACTGTCAGAGCTTAGGAATGAAGAAATAAAACTGTCAGAGCCAAGTTTACTTGGAATTAATAGTTCATAAAATAAAAGCCAGAGCAGAGACAATATAGAATCCATAGAAAAACATGATAGTTAGTAAGATTTATTGCATTTATGCGTTTTTGGTAGACTTTAGACGTTTTTAGGAATAACAGAAGCAATGAAAAGCACTCATACAGCAGCATTAGAAATTTTCTCAGACCTCTTCTCTATTTGGTAATTATTCGAGAATAGAGTATCTTATATGGCAAGAAATTCCAAGTGGTAGAAATGCAGAACAATATTGTTTATAATGTCTGGAAAAAATCTTTTGGGAATGAGATCACACGATTCCGACATAGTCATTGAACAGAAATTTGTGGGTGGAAATCACAGATAGGGTAACTAATTCAACTACAAAGAAAGGCTCAGTGAGTTGATCTGCTTTACATAATTGGCTCGATCATAATAAAGAACTAGACATTCTTGAAAGAATACACCATTAATACATTCACTTTTTAATCATAATTGAAATTAAAGGCATTAAAATCTATTTAAATAAATTAGAATGTATCCTTACAGATAAAGACGTTTAATTTTCCGATTCTGATTTACTTTCCCAGATATTAATGTTAATCTGTAACCAGATTCCGGTTAGGGATATTTCGCTTAAATCAAGGAGTTGTTTAAGTGCAACAATAAAAATACCACTGCCTGCAATTACTTGTTAGTTAAATCCAAAAGAAAAATCACGCCACACGTGAAGGTATTGTTTTTTTTTTATTTATTTATCAGAACATCATTTAGTTTAGCAAAAACTGCAAAACTTCAAACGCATCTAGCTGAGAAAGTAGAAACAAATCATCCAAGCAGAATAATCTAATCAAGCCTCCATGATGGATGTAAGAGTAAAGGCAAAATAGTGATTGTAGTAGTCGTGTCAAGTGGCAGCCAGTGAGTAAAACTCACATCAGTGTCGGTTTCTGCTGTGGATGGGGCTGAGTCGCGAGCCGACGGTTCTGCGTTGAGCATTTTCCTGATGTCTAGCACCTATAAAGCCACACGTATTGTACACTATTCTACAGTTAGATACCACACAGATGCTCCGATACAGTCTGAACAGCGATTGAGCGATCGTTTGTTATGTTACCACAGTGAATTCGACCAGCGAGTACAATATTCGATTGTTACAGTGATGAAAGATAACTTTCAGATTGTTTTTATAGCTGACGGTGAATTTCGTATCTTTCAGTTTGTTAAATTCAATCAATGAGATCTCATGTTACGTAATAAATAGATAGAAACTATTAGATATTATTAATTAATTGATTAATAGAAAAAAGGTTTTGATATTTGAAATTTATAGTTTAAATTACGTCAGTTCTTTTTAACGATAAATTCTAACTTTAGTGATAATTTAATGCCAGCTTAATAATTGGTACTTTTGGATTGGAAGGTTATGTCATACACTTTTTCGGTAGTATCATGGTTTTGCTCGCGTTAATGCATATTTTGTACACATTAACAGGAACAAAATCACGATACTACCGTTCAGCAAGAAGAAGAAGGTTGGAAGGAGCAGTTGGAACCACCAAGGTTTAAACCTGCATTTGCATACCATGTAAAATATTCAGACTGCCCAAGAATGTGTGATGGTAGTACGTCCAATCAATACCTATAGGGCGGTAGTACGGTGGAAGAAGGGGAAGGACCAATCAAACTTATACCCATATAAACGAACACAAATGTTTTAATGTCTTCTGTCTGTCCCTCATTATTACCATTAGAAATTTTTCTCAACCTATCACCCTTGCATGGTGTTGTGAAAAGGGATGCCAGATTAATTGCTTTCCACTTTTGGTATACCAGGTTTGTTCAAAGAAATATCGAACTTTTCTTAAAAAAAACTTTATTTTAAAATTTTACAGATTAATTATTAGTCTTGTCTCCTTCAAAGTACTTGCCTCTACTATTTATTCACTTTTCCCAGCGTGTTTTCATTTCGCAAAGCAGTCATGGATAGTTTAGTTAGGTAAGTGACAAATTTGGTTTGATGGCATCTGTAGACTTAAACCGGCGTTCTTTCAGCATAGATTTTAATTTGGGAAACAAGAAAAAAATCACAGGGAACCAGGTCTAGCGAATATGGAGGGTGATGGAGACTAGTCATCTAATTTTTTGCACAAAAATTACGAATTAAAAAAGTTGAGTGGCCAGGTGAATTGTCATGGTGCAAGAACCATGACTTGCCACTCGCCACAACTCTGGTCTCTTTTTGCGGATTTTTTCACGTAACCATTGTAAAACGCCCCAATAGTACACACGGTTTACTGTTTCACCTTTAGGCGGAAATTGAAAATGCACAATTCCATGAAAGTCGAACAAAACAGTGAGCATCACTTTCACATTGAATCGAGACTGATGTGCTTTTTTTGGGACATGGAGATCCTTTGGCAAACTATTGTGATGACTGAGCTTTTGTCTCAATGCCGTAGTTGTAAACCTAGGTTTCGTCTCCCGTTGTTACCTTTTGAAAGAATGTTTCATCGCCATTGGATTGTTCAAGGAATTGCCGACAAACATCCACACGATGTGCTTTCTGTTCATCGTTCATTAAACGAGGAACAAGTTTTGCAGCAATTCGATGTATATTCAATTCTTTGGTTAAAATATCATGGCATGCTCCAACTGGGACGCCAACGTCTTCTGCAATTTCTCTGCCAGTTAATCGGTGATTTGCAAGCACCAGATCGCTGATTTTTCGAACGTGGAACTCATCAGTTGAAGTTGAGGGCCTTCCTGGTCGAGCATCGTCTTCAATTGACTACCACGACCACTTTTAAATCGTGAAAATCATTCGTAACATTGCGTACGACTCAGAGCAACATCTCCGGAAGCTTGTTTTAAAAGTTTCCACAGTTTAACGTTGTATCCTTGTTCCAGAAAATTGTGCATTTCAAAAATCGCCAGTAACAGTTAAAGACGTTACACCCAAATACAAATAGCACAAAAATAAACGTGACATCAACAATTTCGAGCAACACAATGCTGCGAACCGCAGGACTTTAAATATCCCCACTGAGGCGTAATTAAAAAAAAATCGTTTTTTCTGAACAGATCCCGTATAACGAATCAATCGCCATGTGACCAACAAGCTACAGAGCACAGTATCTTCCGACACCATTTTGAAAATGCCATTGATGTGTGCTTGACCAATGATCCTTCACTACCTCTTTTCTAAATAAAGAGGAATGGAGATGCAACGAAAAACCAATGACACAGGAAAACACGCTTGGTTTGCAGATGGTTCGCAGATAGAGCAGGGTGTGGGGGCAGAAATATTTTGTCGCAGTTCAACAGCGAGAAAATACTACAGCCTTAGGCAAAACACAACGACTTTTCAAGTTCAAATTTATGCCATTGAGATGTCTGTTGGGGAGATTTTCAAGGCGTATAAATACTCTGAACGTAATGAAACGACTAAATCTATTCACTAATCTGGGTATTTTGGCACTTTATGATAATTTATAGTGCCAAAATACCCAGGCTAATAAGTTCAAAGACCAAAATCAACCACTGGAATAGCACCAATGGCAACTAAACAACAAATCAATTTTTGAGTGAATCAAAAATTTCTCCAATATTGGGAGCGATTCTCTACGTTTGATACCATCTTTAGCAAACTAAATCTAAGCTCCACAAATCTTCGATTATTAATGCAATCGAAGCTACAACACACTGAAGTAGTAATTAAAAATTATTTGCAAACAATTCTGCATTATGCATTGCTCGTCTTACGCAGTACTTGTAGTTTCAGTTGCATAAATAATCGAAGATTTGTGGAGCTTGAATGATGGTACATGCGAAAGAATGTATTTCACCCAATTATGTCACAACTATTTGAATCTGACCGCAGATATGTCAGTGTAATTGCTTCTGTTTCATATAAGTCACTACAGATTCAGTAACAACCTGCTCAGAAATGGGCTTTAATTGGACTGCATGCCAGCAGTGTGTTTGAAGAACAACTAGTATGAGACAATAAAACGCATTTTTGTTACTGCTCGAGGCTCAGGTATATAGTATTTTCCTTGGAAGACCCTATTTCATTCAAGAAGATTCTGAGTTTATGGTTTTTATGATCAAGTTGCACTTACTCGTATCAAGATGTCCAGATTACAGCTGGGCTATATAATATATGGAAAGAAATGTTGTTTAGGGGAAAATGAGATAGTTATGAAGTTTGGCAACTGTCACGAAAACACAGGCTTTATACCTCTCATTAAGTGCAACCTTTACTCAAACTGTTAAATGAGGCATTCCATCAATAGAACACGATCAGAATTCTGAGCAATAATATCTCTGAGGACCGGCGTCTACCACAAACATATTTATGAGAAGATATCTTCATATTATCTACTTAGCCATGAAAAAATACGATCTTTTGTAGCCGAATAGCTGTGGTAAGCTGATCAAGGTTCGCACATATCTAAAAGAACACGTTTTCTGTATAAAGGCTTAATCAACAAAAATAAGTAAAATTTAATGAGAACACAGAAGTGGTACGGTAGCAAGTTGTTAATGAAGAATAGAAGTGAACTCGTTTTTGTTTTATTTCCATGTCTGTAATCAATTTTGTTTTCAGGTAGACTTTTTTTATAACACTTGTGCCAATAAATTAGAGAAACACTAAGAACAATACTTGTAATGTATTGTATAATTTTATGAAACCAACGAAATCTTATCAGCTGGTCATATAAATCTTTTTACAAGAAAATTTGATATATGAGTCCTTCTGTCATGTGCAGTGTTTGAAATTGATACTTGAAGACCACACGCAGAAGGTCAAACAAGAGAATTCTTAAAAGAACATCAAATTCAAGTTAGAGACTGACCATCTCTTAGCTCAGATCTAAATTCCGATCGTGGATCTGTGAGGCCGGCTGCATCGGAAGGTCGGCTCCAGAAACTCTTTAAAGACTCTAGAAACTCTTTAACGACTTTTGGTCACACTTCATAAGGAATGGGTTACTATACGCCAAGAAGATTCTCAGAGATTCTTTTTGTATTGTTTTGGTTGGAAACTTTCAAATTGAACTTATTTTATGAGCCAAACACACATCACAAATATTTTTAATGTTTCTCTAATTTATTGGAGCACTTTATTTTGTCTTCAACAAGTCACCTGGTATATTTAAAAAACACCTACAACTTTTAGGGTTATGGTACTACCCCAAAACCTTTGCTTATGTAGTCGGTAAATGCAAGATGTAATTTAACGATATAGTTTCAAGTCAATTACAAAAATATTTGGAAAAGAATACAGTAAACATAATTCCAGTATTCATTGCGATTCATTAACAGGAGTTTCTAGCTATAAGCTACCTTGGTATGTTAGCTTTATGGAAATGAAAGCAACATTTTCAAATACTTCACGCAGGAAACACTAGAAAAAAGCTAAGTATTTCTTTGTATACATTTCCTGAAACATGTAACCAAGAAAAACCAAACGTTTCCATCCGTTAGAAAAGCGTAAATGAAATAAACATATCTTTGAAGTTGTAGTCGGAATGTGCCTACGTGCCCACAAAGAAATGCATTTTCCCCGCTTTTTCCCGACCTTATAAACAAGATTACGGTACCGTGGGCGCATCTACCACCACAGCAAAAAAAAACAACATATGTAATCCAGTAAAATCTCTGTCTAAAACGAATGAGATCTTAATGATTGTGAATCCTGGAAGAAGGATGAGTTGTGTCGTTTCATCGGTTAATATTTTAACTTTATCTGATTACTGTATCTTTCATCACTGCACGAATACGAATTTATGTTAGCGTTACGACAACAACATCGTAAGATTTGTGTACAAATCGTTTTGATCCATACAGTGCTGTACATCATGTTACAATTAATCTGAGTTCGGTGCACATAATAATTTCGCTGGGATACCAAAAAATTGATAATCAAAAGAGGTTAATGTTTAATTAATTAAGATTCTGTAAAAATATTGAATTTCTTGAATATATATTATCAAGTTAACTATTATTTGTTTATCTTAAGCTTTTTATATATTTTAAGCTCTTGTTAGAATTTTGTGCGTTGAATAAAAAACTGCTACTTACTTGAAGAATAAAATTATAAATATATTATGTTCCTAATATATTTCATAAACATCAAATTACTATTAAATTACCGTTTACAATTTTATATTGTATAAATATAAAGTGTTATTTGTTTATATTTATAGTCGCGCTTTTCGCCACAAGATGGCGCCCACGTTAATTCATTTTATAATGCCTACAATTTACATCACACTGTGTGAGAAAATCGGTTGTAATTTGATTACCACTTACAATTAGAATGCATACAATTACAATTAAGTAAACCAACATTTGTGCACAAATGTTTATATCATGAATTTTATTAATAAATGCCTTGATTTTAGGTAAGCATCTTCTTTATATCACTATCATTCTAGTTTTTGAGTTAATACGATTTTAATTTTTTTTTATATTCTGGTTGAAACATTAAAGAAAAAGTGCTTAAATACAATGAATCGATAAAGTATGCAACCAGGCGGGGCTAATGTTCTATTGTTGATATCATTATACTAGCAAGAGCAATGAAATGGGAATAACACTAGAAACGGATCAAAGCTTTTGCCTGCCGGGGGTCATCAGCACTCATCCGAAAGCATAAACCCACTTTCACTGCTAATCACATCTCTAGCTTTACGCATAATCACCTACTAAGTGAAAAAGAGTTTGTGCGCCCTCTAGGAGCTACGTGCCAAACTCTTACCCATAACCGACTTTAGCACAAAGCTGGCAATGCAGTCCAGTCGACTATAACACTTCTGGTGGCATATTCTATCGGTTTACTCTTGTTGTATGAAAAATGACCAACCTCATTCAATTTTGTACTCGACACAAATCTGCTACACAAGTCACACTAGTAATTACATGTATAGCTGTATTCGCTATTCTATTATTTGTTATAGAACAAGTAATTCCAAGTGAAAGTTTCAAAAAGTAAAATAGACTCTAGAGCGGTTTAGTATGGCCTATTCGATGCGCATTTTAACGGTGAATCGAATGCTGAAAACCGGAGTTCGATATCTCTAACCGTTTCCGAGATATTCGCGCCTAAAGTTTAAAAAATGAAATCGACGCTAGAGCGGTTTAGTATGGCCTATTCGATGCGCATTTTAACGGGGAATCGAATGCTGAAAACCGGAGTTCGATATCTCTAACCATTTCCGAGATATTCGCACCTAAAGTTTAAAAAATGAAATCGACGCTAGAGCGGTTTAGTATGGCCTATTCGATGCGCATTTTTTAAACGGGGAATCGAATGCTGAAAACCGGAGTTCGATATCTCTAACCGTTTTCCGGGAGATATTCGCGCCTAAAGTTAAAAGATGAAATCGACGCTAGAAGCGGTTTAGTATGGCCTATTCGATGCGTATTTTAACGGCGAATCGAATGCTGAAAACCGGAGTTCCATATTTTTAACCGTTTCCGAGATTTTCGCGCCTAAAGTTTCAAAAATGAAATCGACGCTAGAGCGGTTTAGTATGGCCTATTCGATGCGCATTTTAACGGGGAATCGAATGCTGAAAACCGGAGTTCGATATCTCTAACCGTCTTCGAGATATCGAGCCTAAAGTTTAAAAATGAAATCGACGCTAGAGCGGTTTAGTAAAGTCTATTCGATGCGCAATTTAACGGGGAATCGAATGCTGAAAACCGGAGTTCGATATCTCTAACCGTTTCCGAGATATTCGAGCCTAAAGTTTAAAAAATGAAATCGACGCTAGAGCGGTTTAGTATGGCCTATTCGATGCGCATTTTAACGGGGAATCGAATGCTGAAAATCGGAGTTCGATATCTCTAACCGTTCCCGAGATATTCGCGGCTAAAGTTTCAAAAAGTAAAACCGACGCTAGAGCGGTCTAGTACGGCCTATTCGATGTGCATTTTAGCGGGAAATCGAATGCCGAAGAGCGTTTAAAAAGGTTTGTACAGTTTTTGTGTTGAAAATGTAAGTTTAAAGTAAGAAATGTTCGTTCTAAGAATGCACTGAACTGGATTTTTCTAGATAAGTTGCGGTGCAGTGTATATACTAACTTAAAAGCACCTTAAAATTTTCCAAAAAACTTGGTCATTTTTTACAATTTGAAATTATTAACAAAAAGAGGTTCATTGTTTCTAAAAAACACAATATTTAAAATCGCACAAATGGCCTAGGTTTAACATCGTGGATATGAGAGTCAAAAACTTGGATTGATGTCATAGTCAACTGTTGCTACATTATTCATGCAAAGAAGATCAACATTTGAGCAGAGCTCTTACAACTCGAGAAACTAGCTATCTAAGAAATTCTAAGGAATTATATTATGGAAAAAGAACTTTGAGTGCAATCAAAAGATAATCCTGTAGCATCCGTTCTTGCAAATTGTAATGGCAAATGTCGTAGCTTGGCTTGAAAATTGATTATATTTCAGGTAATATTGGGTGTCACATAATTGAACGATAGAATGCTTTAAAAATTTAATCTACGTTTATAATGCCGAAATAGTTGAGCAACAGTTTAATTTTGGTTTATACTTAGCATAATAAACGATTAAATATTGGTGGTATAAAATATTGTTACCTTTTTACATGGTATTAGGTTATATGACGAACTGCATTTTAAAGGGATATTTTTACATTTATTATATCAGAAATAAAAATAAAACCAATTACTCTGGATGGTATAAAAAAGGTTTCCACACCATTTTCAACCATAAACAAAATACGAGTGCTTCATCACCGACATCAAAAACGCGGCGAGAGAAAGTTTAGAACTCTTCTATGTGATCCGACATTACAATCTTTGAAATAACGCACGTAGTTAAGAACTTACGGAATTAAAATCAAACCTTAAAGCAAAATTCTGCGAAATACGTTCTCGTTAAACGAGTCAGCGAAGTCAGGAATTTTTACCTTTTAACGTGTTTATGAAGTTCGGTTTTGCGCGTACTTAACAGTTTAAAACTTTCATCGAGATTGAAAAGGTTAAAATTTTGTTTTACGTACATATTTGTGATTATTAAACAGCGCTGACTTTAAGAGTTTCGGAAACTCTTTCACCGAAAGGCATGTCAATATTGAATAACGTGAAGCTGTTCTATCAAGCAAGGGTATGCTTATTAAAATTTATTATAAATTAAGTTGAGAATCTGATAAGCGATGGAATTACTCGATGAAAAATTATGGTGTTTGACATAAAGAAAATGTATATTCAAATACCTAGTTATGTAAATATGTCTAGAAAACTTGAACTAATCGTTCTAATTATAACTAACAGCTTCTTGCGGGTTTCGCCGTGTGTCAAAACTTTCGCTCGACGTTTCGCTGTTCATACTGACAGCTTCTTCAGGATAACTGAACTGATTCTCCATGGTCCAAAATTCTTCTTATATACGCCCCTGGTGCAATCCAACCGTGTAGTTTCGCTCCCATTACCGTGACGGTTCGTTGTAGGCTCTTCCACGTGTTGCTAAGGTGTACCTTATTCTCTGTTAACGTTTTATTCTTCTCTATTTCTATGGCTTCCCTGATGAGTTTTTCCCGTAGTTCTTCGTGTAGTTATTACTTTTACATTCTTGAAATCCATTTTGTGTCCGGTGTCGTGCATGTGTTCTGCACCGCTGATTGTTCGGTCCTTCTTAATCTTGCGTCCCTCTCTGTTCTTTTATTCTTATATCGATGCTCTTCCTGTTGTCCGACGTAGCACTGTCCGCATTGGCATGTTATCTTGTAGATACCTTCTGTGCGCCCCTTGGGTATCTTATCCTTTGCGGTCGGTAGATACTGCTGGAAGACGTTGCAGTCCCGAAGCGTACTTGTACGTCACGTTTCTTCAAAATTCGGCCTACTTTTTCGGTGACTCCTGCTATGTAAGGTAAACACGCCATCCCTCTTCGTAGTTCTGTAGTTGTCTCCAGTGTCGTCTTCTTCTTGGTGGCTCTCCTTATGTCGATGTCAGTGTAACCATTCTTCTTTAGTGCTTGCTCCAAATGTATGTTTTCACTGATAAGATGTTGTTCGTCACTGATGGTTTCGGCTCTGAGATAGCAATGTGTTGATTAATGTCTTCTTCTGCATCGGATGATGGTGAGATCTTGCATGCAGATATCTATCGGTGCGCGTCTTCTTTCTAAATACTGCGTGCTGTAGCATTCCCTCTTTTGTTTTCTTGACCATAACATCCAGGAAAGGGAGATTTCCATTTTGTTGTTTCTCCATGGTAAACTTGATGGCTGAGTGCTGTGAGTTTATGTGTTCCAAGAACTGTTGTAGTTTTTCTTCTCCGTGTTGCCTTATTACAAAAGTATCGTCGACATATCGCAGCCAACACTTGGGTTTCATATCGTTGCAACTTATGCTTCCATAAACAAGTTGGCTATTACAGGTGATAAAGGACTTCCCATTGCTGTTCCGTTCTTCTGCTCGTAGTATTTTCCTTCATACAAAAAGTATGTCGTGGATAAGCACAGTTTCACTAATTCAATGATGTCTTCTTGTAGTCCAAGTTCTGGAAGTAAGGCCAGTGCATCCTCCGTGGAGAGAGGTTTACCAGTGAAAAGATACATTTGGAGAAAGCACTAAGGAAGAATGGTTACACTGACATCGACATAAGGAGAGCACTAAGATAGAAGGCCGACACTGGAAGAAAACTACAGACCACGAAGAGGGATGGCGTGTTTCCATTACATAACAGGAGTCACCGAAAAAGTCGGCCGAATTTTGAAGAAACGTAACGTACAAGTACGCTTCGGGACTGCAACGTCGATCCAGCAGTATCTACCGACCGCAAAGGATAAGATACCCAAGGGGCGCACAGAAGGTATATACAAGATAACATGCCAATGTGGACACTGCTATGTCGGACAAACAGGGAAGAGCCATCGACATAAGAATAAAAGAACACGAGAGGGACGCAAGATTAAGAAGGACCGAGCAATCAGCGGTGGCAGAACACATGCACAACACCGGACACAAAATGGATTTCAAGAATGTAAAAGTAGTAACTACCACCAAGAACTACGGGAAAAGACTCATCAGGGAAGCCATAGAAATAGAAAAGAATAAAACCGTTAACAGAGAAGAAGGGTACCACCTTAGCAACACGTGGAAGAGCCTACTACGAACCATCACGGTCAATGGAGCGGAAACTACACGGTTGGATGCACCAGGGGCGTATATAAGAAGAATGTCGGACCATGGAGAATCAGTTCAGTTATCCTGAAGAAGCTGTCAGTATGAACAGCGAAACGTCGAACGAAAGTTTTGACACACGGCGAAACCCGCAAGAAGCTGTTAGTTATAGTTACATCGGCCGTGAAAGCCTACGCAGTGTAATCGTTCTAATGCACTTATAAATCTAGCTAAAACTGTGGTACTGATAATTGTACATACTTTTAAGGTGCCTTATCACACAAACTTCACTTTAATGGACGGACGTTTCAATAGCAAAACTGTTATCATCATCAGTAACACTGAACTAAATAACTACACTAAAGCTACCTTATTACCTTACATAAAAATGACATGTTACAGTGATGATTGACTGCTCCCATGCTTATTAAGTAATAATCAATACAAAATTATGGTTTAAGAGGAGTTCTATCCGCAATGGTGATGATATTGCTCTAAAACCTAAAAAATTATAAGTAGAAATTTTATATACATTTTTATTATCACAAAGTAAAGCTACATTAGTAAAAAGTATTTTAGAAGCAGCACATAAAGTCAAATTTATTTAACACTTCATGGCGATAATCAAACAAAAAAGCATGACAAAACAAATAAAGTCAAAACACCACCCCCTTTAGAAGCTTTGTCCGTACTAGAAGGTATACGTTTTATTTTGTAGACGCTCTCAAGTACCTGCGAACGTATCTAAACTTCGGTTAGTGTCTATTCTCGTTAAAGTAAACGCAGACGCAACGAATTTACTATGTGCACGTTCGTTACAATATTTATAACACTGCAGAAATAATAATGAGAGGCAAAGCAAGCGGATGCAACTCACTTTGCTGTCGACAGCTGCTATATTTGACGACTGACAGGATGACGGTTCCGCGTGCAGCATCCTCTGAAGATCTAGCACCTACAAGCCATAGAATTACAACCAGTGATGGCGTGTTCTTTGCGTGTCGTCAAAAGTCATTGATTTGATTGAAACTGTGGTGAGTGCAAATCATTTCAATAACGGTACAACGGTGTTACGAGCACGGATGTGCGATAAACCTGGTCGACAATGTGGAAGTTGTGATAATGAGTGATTATTTTTATAGTTTTACCTCTTATTATGATGAGATGCATGTAAATTTCAGTAGTTATCTATAATTATGGCTGTCGAGTGTAATTTAATTAGTGTATTTAAGTGGGTGACAAAAAAAACTATTGGAAAAAATCCTATAATTCATTAAATGGTTTTCGTCTGATCTTTAAAACATAAAATATATGAGGCTATCAATTCAATCAAATAGCCAGGTGATACTGAGGGCATTAGTGAACCTCAAAATGCAATCAATACTGGTTTGGGAATATACTTAATAGCTTAACAGATCGCAATAACGTTCAACAATCGAAAGAAATGAAAAAGCCGATGAGTTAGTAAGAAAGAGACCATCTGCTTCATTTATAGGCCCAGAACTTGTTCTAGGAATGTTTATCAAAGGGAGAGCAGGTAAAGAATTTGGTCAAATATAAATTCAAAAAACATTGGAATAATACAATAGGTTAATTCTTTGAAGTATCTTTATTAAGAGACTATTAGCAAGGAAGACCGAAGAACTACAGCAGCTTAGTAGGAATCATCGTTCGTATCATAACAGGGTCTCTATCACACTGTACACTGACAGAAAATTGGGATCAACACTGGAGATACCGAGTGTAGATCGTGTGATGAGATGAGAGAGAACGCATACCGCATTCTGTGCGAATCCGAGCTTCTGGACTTCTAGGAGACAGACAATTTTTGGCAATCCAGAGAAATACTCTGATCAACCAGTCAGAGATCTGTACAGGATAGTGCAGGGTATGTACTAGGGTCCTGGAATGGGTGGTATAAGAAAAACCGCTCCAACAATAATAAAAAAAAAATTAAGAAGCAATGAGCAAATTAGTCATACGGATAAAAGTGATAAAATCATAAGAATAACATCAGAGAATACAAAAACAGGATAGTAATGTATCGCCACAATCAGAAATTAGAAGGGGATCTAACTAGGGTGATTCACCATCAACAGTTCTGTTCAACTTAGTTTCAGAAGTGTTTAATAATGTACAGAATAGCAGACTTGAAATAGCAGATACAATACTTGATAATAAACACCAATGTTGTTGATATAATCTTAATTAATAGTACAACGCGAGAGAGATCATAGCCCCTAACAATGGTTGCAAGTGAAGACTGTGTGTATACCTGTTTCCACAGGTATTAAAGAATTTGTATATTTAGGCACGAAAATGGGAAAGCGTTGAATGTTGAGGAACTTTATGAGATCAAAATATGTCCCAAGGAAAGCAAAAACCAGAATATGTGCAACAAATACCTATGTATATAACTCATGGCAATGTATGCCTGTAAAACGTGAACAATGAATTTAATGAAAGGTGATCTCAACTATATATATGGGAGGGAAAATGTTGAAGACAAAATGTGCTGTGGGAAATATATAGTGGAGTGAATTAAGGGATTACATAAAAGAGTAGGAAAAGGAGTATCAGGAGGTTTTATTTGGCTCGGATCAAAAACAATCTGTTTAAGCTCCTCCACTTAGAGTTACAAATATCCCAATCAAGCGGAAAGCAGAAGCCAGACTGCGAAAGGCAGGGAAAAAATGAACCTAAAGTGAGAGACGTAAGTCAACTCAGTAAGGGCAATAAAAAAAAAGGTATCGAAAATTAAAAAGACCTGATGAAAACTCTAAAATACCACCCATCGTAAACCTCGAAGAGACTCAATTAAAGTTTCAGCAAGGCCACGTCTGCAATGAATCAAAAGCAGATAGATTTGATATAAAAAACGACTCGTGATTGTCATATACAATTGCTTCAAGTAGGAGTATCAATTTAATGCAATTTACGAAGAAAATCTTCACTGAAAGAGTAAATGACCTTCCACAGTGAAGACACGAGAAGCTAGTTCAAGGCAAATATATCCACAACGAATTTTTGAAAGGATCTTCCAAGGAGGTTAAATACTAGCTCAGAATCCAGGTCAGCACGAACCTGTAAGGGCAAGGATGTAAATTGGTTTATAGTAGAACCTCTGAAGTACCCAGAAATACTTAAAAATATTAACGTTAATAGTAGATAAAACAGGCTATCAGACAAGGATATATCGAAAACTATCGGATCGGCACATTTAACTTGATGAGCATGACTTGACGAACCTAGGACTGACTAGGGGAGCTTATATTTTAGCAGAACGAGACCTTAGTCTAAAAGGTATGGGGCAATGGAGAATTAAATACAAAACGCTAAGAGGCTACAGTGTTTCCAGAGACTCTATGTTAGACGACCCCTACCAAGTAAAAAAAAAAAAAAGAATTACATAAAGAACGATGTACAATACTTTTGTACCAACCCAAAAGGTAAGTGGACTGAGTTATGTGAAACGGTTTTGCATAAGGAAAGCATATCAAAGTGGTGTATGCAGAAATTTAATTAATAAGAAATAAAAGAACAGACCATGGGAAAGATTATTAGAGAATTAGTAAAACGATGGAGTACTTAGAGGTCACATACTAGAAGGGAAAAATGGTGGATAGAAGAGCAGTGGCGTAACTGACAGGTTTGCAGAGGCCGCAGTGCGGGGGCAGGAGGGAGATTCAGAAGTTGGGGTTGAGAGATTTTGGCACCTGAACAATATATTTTACCAATATTTACTTGCACAAGTCAAGCTATACAGTTAACTTTAACTCTTAATCCAATTTTTTAATTCTATATTAATTCAGCAGTTTGAGAGATGTCATTTATTATCAAAAAAAGCTTTACCTCAGTAAATGATATTTCTCGTGTAATTTTCATAAAATATATCTTTATGTATAATATTGGAAAACTTGCCCATTTGTTTCCTTTCCAAATTTCTTTAAAATTAAATAAAAATTGTTGAGGAAGTGGTCTCCCCAACTTTATCTTCTAATAGTGCATGTATAAAAAAAACGTTTCCTTTAATTAACTTGACGTTTCGATGCTAGGTACCATATTCTCCAAAAGCTTACATTTTAGTAACTAATTTATAAAATTATGGTTATTCGGAAATAAATATAACCTTTTGAAAAAGATGGTACCACCACCGAAACGTCAACTTAATTAAGAAAATTGTTTTTATATGCATAATAATAGAAAATAGGTCGAATGCTCTTTGGCATAAATGAACTAAATGGAACAATTGAAGACAAAAACGTCGACAAGCATGTTTACAATATATTGGGTGGATCGACAGGGTTGTAAAATTTTACGTTGGTGTCCCCTAAAGGTCTCCCACTATAACAGGGCATAATTGATATCGTACTTGTTGTGAATTATTCTATTAGTGAATACACTGTTCGTCGCTACTGAGACACCGGAACCAATTCCAAGACCGGAATCGCCCAGGTCCGTCACGGATAGCAACCCTAGCGGAAGAACAGCGCCTTAAAATGCCGAGTAAGAGAAATCGGCGATTAACGGCGACCAAAATCGCAGCCGAAATGAATAGGACCAGGAAGGAATGAAGACATGAAGGAATTCATCATAAAGCTCAGTAACAGGAGCGAGTGGGATCATAACACCATCTTGAACTTGAATAGAAATGCCGTCAAATGGTATACTGATGGCTCCAAAACGGCAGAGGGAACTAGAATAGGAATATATTGGCCTAGAACCACATATTTCGAAAGCTTGGGAAAATATCCACGTATATTTCAGGCGGAAATACACGCTATTGAAAGATGTGTTCAGTTCAATATGGATAGAAATTATCGGAAGCAGGATATTTTCATCATGTCTAATAGTCAAGCAGCCATCAAGGCGCTGAGCTCATATGAAATCAGTTCCAAGATGGTCTGGGAATGCCTAGGGAAATTAAATGAGCTAGGCAAAAGAAATAAAGTAACCCTCCTGTGGGTTCCGGGTCACACAGGAGTGGAAGGAAACGAAATAACGGATAACCTCGCAAAAAAGGGGCTGGAATGCTTTTGTAGGCCTGAACCTTTTGCGGGTTAAGTAGCAGTACAATACTGAAGAAACTAAAAATAGAAATGGAGCAGAGAAAATCCAGTTACTGGGAAAATCTCCAGGGAATGAGGCAAAGTAAATTCTCTGGGAACTTATAACCAGAAGAGGTTTACAGAATGCATCAACCTGAGTAAGAACAATGTTCGCATATTAACAGGAATACTTTCAGCCCATTGTAGACTGAAAGGACACCTGAGTAAGCTTGGATTGGAAAAGGAATCTGAATGTAGATTTTGTGGGGAACAGGATGAAACACCCATCCACCTCCTCTCAAACTGCGTAGCACTGTGCAACTCGAGGGCGTTGCACCTGGGAGCATGTGAAATCGAAGAGGGAGACTTACCTAGACTGGGGCTCTCTGACATCCTACCACTTCTGAAAGGAATAGGATTGGAAGGCCAGCTGTAAAGCAGGAAGAATAGAGGACACAACAGATCTTTTAGGTCGCAGTGTAACATCACCTTTCTATCTACATCCATACATACACACATACATGTATTGCTAAAATAAATAATTCTAATCATACACCTCTACGCCCACAAGTGATCAGCAGTCAAAATGAGGGCAGAAATATGAAAAGAAAAGAAAATAAAAAATGGAATTCCGTCAGAAAAATACCATTTTCATAAATGTATGTGCCACAATTATAGATAATTACAGTCTTTTTTGCTTGTTTGGACCGTAATTTTGAAAACAGTTCTAGATACAAGATAATTGCTTTTAAACTTTTGATAAAAGGCTGTCATTCAAACAGATTTATGGTTATGGACGTTTATCATTTACTATTCCATCATACATGCTAAACAGCATGCCATTTTTATGTGCTGATGGTCGACAAGTCGTCGACCTAAATCTCACACAAAATAGTTATTTCAGCACAGATGAATGAGCATGATTAGTGAGAGGGTCGAGTAACGCATGCTTTTCAATAAATTGCCCATTTTTTCTCAATATAATTACATTATGTAGGTTTACAAATCCTACCAGGCGATTTCATTGTAACAAGTAACAGCACAACGCATCTTATTAAAATGATCTGCAGCATCGAACACGCGGGAATTCTGTTTACGAGTACCGGAATAGTATCAGTCTGTTTACCTTCGAGTGCATGTATGTGAATGTTAGGTTTAAATATAAATTCTTGATAAAGAAAGTATCCAACACACTTACCATAATGTATACCTAATCTTGTCTACTCACTTTAGTCTCTAAGTAGATCAGAGAGAGAATGTAGTGCTTGTAGTAGAAATGTTACACTTACCGCGTCCTAAAATGTAAACAGGAGGGTCATGCAATGCAACAACAGTGATAACATACATATATTATATACTACAACATTGAAAATATATATTTACCGTCTAAGGGTATGTTTTTAGTAAGATAGAGAGAGCGAGTAAAAGTATTAGTTTGAAGGGATGTGTTAGAGATAGTAAAAATTTACTACTAATATAATAAAAAAAAGAGCAAACATAAAGTAAGTATGATTGATTTGGAAGATAATAGTTTTAAGTGTGCCACAAGAACAAATTTAAATTATCTTTATTGTTCGGATAGAAACGATAATTACGTGTAAGTTTGTTTGGAGTATAAATTACTATTATCTTACAAAAATAAATTATGCACTCAGATTGTTAAATTGTATTTCTAAAATAGGGCATACAGAGAAATGCATACATAGAATAATAGATACATAGCGTATCTAAAAAAAAGAATATGTAACTCACCTATCACCACTAGTATTATTAGGAAATTTGACTTTGTTAAATACATTACAAAACTACTTTCACAAGATACGTTTGAAAGCAATGATTTAAGTTTTTTAAAGTTTTTCAATGAATGAGTGTGCTAAATCTTATGAAGTGCTTTTTTGTTTTTTTTAATGTCTCTTTTTTTTTTGTTAAAAGAAAATATTTGATAATATATGGAATTATCTAAAGATTGGTACCTAAACGACCACAAATTATATCGTGTGTTTACTTATATCAGGGAAATGGATAAAATTTTATTGCGAAATTTTATGTAAATAAAAGTTGAATGTTTTTGTACAAATTTGTGTTATTTAACGGTAAAAGTTACTATAAGATGCTTAGTTTAGATAAAAAAAAATTAAGAAAAAAGAAATTTATACTTTTTAAATACGTTTCATTAGCCTAATATGGTCTTACAAATATCTGCTGTTTACGTTTAAGATTTTATTAAATTTTCTACTTCTTTTAGTATTCTGTATTGTAAATACTGAATAAATTCATGACGACTTCATTTGTAAACGTTACCTTCCATATTTAGGAAAATTCTATAAATTAGTAAAATGTGTGAATAAATTCTGTGAATGCCAGCATTATACTAATTTTGAGAGAAAGAAAGATGTTGGATTAATAAAATTCATTTTGTTAAGTTCAAATGCGTTGATGTTGTAATATTTTTGTTTCACTGTACAGAACATCCCACCAAAGACTGGGTCTTTGATTACAGGTCCATTTTTGATTTTAGGAAAAAGTCTTAGTATGAATTGAAAGGGCTGTGCGTAATATGTAATATTTAATTGAAATATGAACAAGTAATAATTAACCCATAATATCTCTAATTAAATGAATAAAATAGTACGTTTTATCTACAGGAATTTTTCCTGAAAGATGTAAACTGGCTATTGTGTGTCCATTATTCAAGAAAGGGGATCCTAATGATTATAATAATTATAGAGCAATTAGTTTGTTGACGAGGTTTTCTAAGCTTTTTGAAATGGCAATCGAGATGCAATTATCATCATTTTTCACAGTGAACAATCTTTTATCTCCATGTCAACACGGTTTTATGAAATCATTATAAGGTTGTTAAAGATTTAGATCGCAAACAGTATGTTCTTGGATTGAGTGTAGATTTGACGCGCGTCTTTGATATGGTTAATAACTCTTATTGTACAAATTAAAGAGTTATGGGGTGAGGGGGTTGGCCTGTGATTTATTGAGATCATACCTGTCGGATAGGTATCAATGTGTTCGTATTAATGGAGTATGTGAGAGTAGCTTACAGGTTACGTGCGGGATACCTCAAGGCTCAATCCTGGGTCCTTTGTTATATATTATCTTTGCGAATGACTTGGTTAATTGTTTGTTGTCACAGAGTACGAATATTGATGTAATTTGCTATGCGGATGATTCCAATATTTTAATTCATAATGAAAACTTTGAATCCTTAAACAAAAATATTTCAGATATCTATAAAGCCGTAGTGGACTACGATACTAACAACAAACAATTTTAAATATTACTAAAACATCTTTAGTCTCCTTTACTTTAAATAAAATAAATTCGCCATGTATTCAACTATGCAGCAATAATAATATGATGGTGTGTCAGTCGCAGATGACATTGGGTTTGAGTTTTGATGCGGAGTTGCGATGGGATGTTCACATAGACGATTTATGTAAGAAACTTAGACAAAACTGTTATGCGCTAAAATTTATTTCCCAGCAATGTAGCAAGGAAGTAAAGTGCCCGTAGTAAATAATAAAATAAATTTCGTGGTGCAAGATACTCAGTAAAACAATAGAACTTGAGTATGCATCCGCTTGAGGGCAAATATATTTGATTTATCCGTGCTTTCGATTATTGGTTATGAATTTAGCCCCTGCAACACATACATAATCGATAATGTATCTAAAAACTGAAATATATTTATTTTTAATTGACATTTTTAATATCTTAGTAAATATAGTTACATAATATTTAAAACAGTTTTCTTATTTCTTAATTTGTAGCTTCAATAAGTATCTCAAAGTAACTTCAACTGTAAAATATAATGATTTCTGAAGAAACACACATTGCAACTTTTCCTTTACAATCAACAATAAGATTTTTCCATTTGTTCCCTATCAACGAATAAGTGTATATCAAATTATTCCAGCGACCATGGCAAAAAAGCAAAGAAATATGCTTCAAAAACAGTAACTTAGGTTTAAAGAATCCTTTCAATTAAAGTAGAAGCTTGTCATTTTAAATAAATTTGTAAGTATACAACTTAAGGTTCACGACTAACAAATGAATTACTATATTTTCTTTTATATTTAACTATTGCTAGATAGATAGAGTGAATAGGTCTTTGAGGGAACAAGTTTATTAATTCTAGGTTGTTAGGACCTGCAACACACTGCGATTGTATTATCAAAAAGGCCGCTGGCGAGTAAGTATAGATTGCCGGCCCCAAGTGCTTTTTTTGGCTGAGCCCCTAAAAGTGGCCCACAGGCAAATTTCCATCTCTGAATATTATTTCTTTTGATTTTTTTTACGGTTGGGTTGTCGGAGCGTATATTAAAAAAGAAAATATGCAGTTTTTTTTTTTGAAGGTCATTAGAAAAAATAATAATTCTGTTTCCCTTGCTTCCTTTTTGTTCAAGTTCTTTTCATTTCTTTTTCACGAAGTAGTCATTTTGTACAATCACCAAAATGTTTGCAAACTTTTTTTTACCATTTCCTTACTACCTATATCTTTGCTAAAAACAGCCCAAAGGGTTTATCCATATACTTGACAGTTCAATATTCACAGCTGGAAAGTTAGTTGTGAGTCACTTCTAGAAGGCTTATGAAGTCATGCTGACTGTCGGTCAGGACATTTCTCTTAAATAAATGCTTCTGCAAAAGAGCATGGGGTATTTAAATATTTTAGAAAATGTTTCAAAAACAAAATGGCTTTTATCTTTTTACTCGAAGACAGTTCAATATTCAGAGATGAAAATTTGGATATGGACCATTGAACAGTGAAATATATGCCTTAATTTTCAATTGAAAATCCCTTACGTCAGCAACCCATATACTTGCTCGATTACGACCTTTCTTTAAAATTTTAGATTTTTTTAGATTTCGCCCCATACCAAACAATGGATAGCGTCAGTTTCTTAAGTATTGGCCATGAAAAGCTTTGCTAATAAAATCTGAAATTCGCTTCATCGAATTAAACGATGCGATGTCAACAAATCGGTAACATATTTTATCAACGATCTGAAATGAAAATCTATGAACTTTTCAACAGTTGTTGTGCAGCACGCAATTACTCACATGTCTGTGTCTATTTTTATCACACCTAGGCCAACTAGTCTAAGTTTCAATTTGAATTGGCATACAAGTATCTATGCGTGAGAGAATGTGTAATTACACTATGTAGAATGACGGTACATTTGGACAAAATTTACTTCGCATTTAAGATTTAAATTTCGTCAAATGAATCCTATACTTTGCCCAGCCCGTTTTAGGTTATCTTCCCCTACACGTGTTCCTATTAGAACTTGATAAGTGAGTTGTAGATGACAAGAAAAAGGAAAATACGAATCAAATAAATGAAAAGAGAAACGTTTGTGCATGTGCGTTTTTAGTACGTTCCAAAGTTGTGCTCGTAAGTGAATTCGTTTTTGAAAAAATCACAAGGCATCGGAAAAGAATTCAACGAAATTCGGCACACTACTAACAGCAAAAGTTGATATAGTTATAAATCTTTCAAGAAAGACTTAATCTAGTTAATATTAATATAAGCGTTGGTATGCCGAATTAGTAGATTCACACCTTTAGGATATCTCTTAATTAAATAATACGGTTTCTTTTACCTTTCTCGTATTGGTGGACTTCATGTCGACGGATTGCAGGGCGATGTTGGAGAAGGGCACTTCCATGGAATACTTTATCGAGTGGAGCAGTTGGACGACCACGTTGGACACGTTCTTGAAGCTCAGCTTCCTCCTCTGGGCGGCCCCAATGGCGGAACGAACCTGTAGCGTGTTGAACAAGAGTGGCTGGAAAAGATTCGCACAAGTGCCAGGGGGCAGGTTAGTCACACGGGTTAGCACTGCTCGAATTGCGCGGTCATGTGACGTCTAAGATGAGTTCGTTTCACTGAGAGGTCGAATACTATTTGGTTTACTTTGTTCTGATGTGTATACACTACACTCTAAAAAATGATGGTAAATTTACCTCACTGGTGTGTGAAAAAACATATGAAATATAAGGTAAAATTACACCAAAAAGAGGGTAAACATCAGATTACCACAAATTAGGTGTAATTTTCCCTGGTAAACCGACTTTGATCGAAAAATACTTCAATAAATGAAGTAATTTTCCCCCACTTGGGGAAATTTGCTTAGAAGCAAGGAAAAATAACATATTTCGTGGAATATTACCCCTCATGTTGGTAAAAAGACAATATGGACAATATAAGGGACATGAAATTCTGATATATATATATATATATGCATCTGTTATTTGATTGGAGCACAAAATGTTTTTTTTTAACATTGCATTACATAGCCGTCGACTATACAACGCACAAGTGTTTAAAGTACGCAGTTTCAATACAAGTGCGGCATCTACACTGATGGCTTCAACGCATAAATGTAAATGGTGTGTTTTTCATTTTGTCTTGCAAATAAAGATTGAGGTAAGTTCATTTTACATTAATTATGTATTGAGATGATTACCATGTACTTAGCTATGACAGCACACATAAATAATAGACATACACCTGCGTATGGATGTCTAATATGATATATACTGGGAACTTAACCTCAATAGCATTTGGCGGTATTGTTGCCTACAGATATGATACATTTATTTAAAGTTTTCAACGTGCAAGTGACACGCAGGAAACTACCGTATCAAACTTTTCAATTTAAACACAGAAAGTCTTCGTTTGAAGGAGTCAATTCTTTTTTTTTTCTCCTTCATTAAACATTTGGAAATATAAAACGACTAGTGTCTTGCCGTTATTGGAGCTATGTTTCGTTATTAAGTGATGTACAAGTAAAGTAAGGAAGAATTATTTTGGTTTTTACTCTAGGATTTAATGACAAAAGTAAATAGGTATAAGCACTTATACATGCAAATGTGCAAGACCGCAGGACGGCAAATTTGAGTTCAATAGTTAATCACAACATTATTTATTTTTATACTAGTATTGCGGGAATCGCTAGATATCAAAACCGGTTAATCGATTTTTAGTAAAAATTTCAGCTTTTAAAATCGATTTTCAAAACCAGTTTCAAACTAAAAACAATACGTATTACTTTTTTAAAAGTGCTATGTATTTTAAATTCGAAAAACCTATTTAAGCGCAATAATCTGCTTTAAAAACCGGTTTTATCGTTACAATTTTTAAAGACGATTAATCACTGCATCCAAACCCGGTTTCACATAAAGAGGCTTCGATTCGCAGCACTATTATCTACATACAATATATTTTTAAATGCTAAATTTATTAAAATTTTCAGGATAAATCTAAACTTGAAGAAATTGAGGTGAATACACCGTTGATAAATGCTTGGAAGAAGGTATTAATAAAAAATATATTTATTTCATATGTTTTTTACATTTATTTTCTTTCTAGGAAATGTGAAGTCGCATTCTTTAATGGTAGAAAGACAGTTATTAACCCAAATATTCATTTCGTTCTGCATTACAACAAATGATGGCGGCAATTTTAATTTTCATTTGCAGTACGCAAAAGAGCTTCTAATACATTAGAAGTTCTGCAGAGGTATTTTTTTTTTAAATATACCCTGAAAAGGGCAACAAAATAAAAAAGCTCCAAATCCAAACTCAAATTAATAGATTTTTTAATGTTTTTGCTAGTCAAAATTTATTTTATGGTTTAGATTCAACTAGATCTTTGTATTATGAATACAACCAATTCTTAGTAACTATTGGCTTTTCTTATCGACTTTCTCCCAAATGTTTACTCTTAAAACATTGCTTATTGAATTTAAAAATTATTGAAATTATTGTAAACTCTCTGTAATACAACTAATTAATATATCTTTCAGAAATTATTAAAATTAAATCTAATATTATATATGGTATATGTTGAATATTTAAGTGGAGAATCTGCATTAAGTTTTAAATGACATAAACATGTTATTAGATAACTGGAACTTAAATACTTCTGGATGATAAAACAACCTAATAATCAATTATTTCTAATTTCTTTGTTGTTACTCTAATCTATAGTACATTAAAAAATGTGGTAAAATTACCACCAAAATAGATGGCAACTGGGCTACCGCCTATTTTTGGGATAAATTTACACCCATAAGGGGTTTTCACATACTGGTGGAATATTCGTTGAAGGTGTGTAAATCTACCTGAAATTATTCCATTCCATTAGGGAATATTATTTAAAGTGTAAATTACTAGGGAAATTACCACACTTTCAAGGAATATTCCACAAGCATGGTGAAAAATCCCGCTATAGGTGTAAATTTACCCTAAAAATAGGCGGTATCCAGTGCCATCTATTTTGGGTAATTTACCACATTTTTTTTTTGGGTGTAGAAAATTAGTCTTTTTCTTGGTAAAATCACTTCTGACAATCTCTGCACTGAATGGAGTCAATTACAGAAACTTAACTTAATTATGAAATGTTAGAAATATTCTTATAATATTTTACGTAAATATCAATGGGAAAATTTATGTTTCTTAGAAACAAATCTCTAACATTGTAATATTATTTTGGAGAAGCTTTTTTTTATCTTTTTTTTTGATTTAGAAAAGTAGTTTCGAAAAATGATATTCTTGAAAGTTCAAACTGCATGAAAGGAAAAATGAATATGGGTCCGGACGGAATTCTTGATTTTATTGTTAAGAATTGCCGTTATGTTTTATTAAAACCACTTTAACATTTATTTAATTTGATACTCTCCAAAAAGAAGTTTCGTTCTGCCTGGAAAATATCACATATAACCCCTGTTTTTAAAGCGGGCAATAAGAATGAAATTTGTAACTATCCTCCTATTTCTATAATATGCAATTTTTCTAAAGTATTTGAAACTATTTTATTTAAACCATTGTATGCCTATATTGTAAATAAATTATCAATTGTCCAACATGGGTTTACAAAAGGTAGCTCAAATGCAACAAATTTATGTTTTTTTTACACAGTTTGTTCTGAAACCGTTGGATAAACAGTAGAGGTTGATGCAGTATTTATGGATTTTTTCCAAAGCGTTGACCGTGTACAGCACCATTAATTCTAAGAAAAATTACATAATTATGATACTGATGCTATTATTGCTTTATTCCAATCCTATTCTGTATGATCGGAAATAATATTGTTGAGATGCCTAGTACAAATCTCATCCTCTAAATACCACATCGTGGAGTTCACCAAGGAATCGGTTTTTGAGGCCTATTGGCTATTCTATTTTTCTTGATGATTTACCAGGGTGTTATTATTCTATTTGCTTAGGATATGCAGAGGATTTAAAAAA